>VYZV01025788.1:483577-528199 GCA_013401275.1 Pandion haliaetus
CCCCACCATCCTGCTGTCCCCACTGTCCCACCATCCTGCTGTCCCACTGCCCCACCATCCCACTGTCCCACCATCCTGCTGTCCCACTGTCCCACTGCCCCACCATCCCGCTGTCCCGCTCTCCCACCACCCCAGGCTCTGACACCAAGCTCATGGAAAGAGATTTCCCAACTCAGACAGGAATGTGCTGGGGCAGTTTATCACAGAGAACAGACATGGAATGTTTTTAGCAGAAGAACTGTCCGAAGCCATGTTGCTCTTGTTATTTCAACGTATGTGAAGCGTTGAATGACAATCTGTTGCCTTTTGGGTTATTTTTTACATGAAATGGCAAGGTCTTCTTTACAGCTTTCAACAAACGTTCCTGCCGGCTCCTGCTTTGCCCAGGAGGCCCAGCACAGAGCCCCTTTGTGCAGGTGAGGGTAAGAGGGCTCCACGTGCTCCAGCTCCCCGCTCTCTCCCCCTTTCCGCTGTTCCCTGCCGTTCTCCCTTCCTCATCGTGCCTGAGTCCAGGAAAAACCCGTGCTGACGTAACAGAAACCAGGATCCGACTGCCTCCTTACCTTCTGTGATCAAAGCAGAGCCACCAGGAGCAGGGGACACAACCACAGCTCGGGACTGAACGGTCTCTTCACAACTGTAATTTGAAAAAAAAAGTCCTAAACTCTTGTGTTGATTTAATATCTCACACGCTGGTACATTTTTATTAGATTTCTTGCATACTTTCCTGCGGAGAAGGGAAACAGATACCCCGGGCTCATTTTGACCGGTATTTGGTTTCTGTGAGCACTTCACGATTAATTACGTCCCTTTTGCTCATGTGCTGCCGCATGTGACCCTGGCAGGATTTGTTAGAGCTCACGGTGCATTTTGTCCCCAGCACCTGGATACGCTTTTCCAAAATACAATACAATATACCGCGGCCGTGTGGAAAGGCAAATGAGTGAACGGCGGCGGACACTGGTACCTCACTGGGAGGAGACTGGGAATGCAGCACAGGCGCCTGTATTTCCCATCTCGTGCTCCAGCCACGCTCTGCTTTGCTGCCTACGTGGTTCCTTGGTCTGCAGAAGAAGATAAGGACTTTCTGCTGCTTCCAGCTACAGGATGTATTGCCTGGGTCGGTGCAGAGAGGGGTAAATCTGCACAGTGCCTCAGGGGGAACTAGGTCGCTGAATTCTCCAGTCGTGCCTCAAAATCACCCAGGGACAGTGATGACATCATTCTCCAGCTGGTGAACGCCGAGCTCCCCTCTGCAGCCTTGTGCAATGCTGGGTGCTCTCCCTCTCCGGCGCAGGACCGAGCGGTCGATGCCTCCCAGGATCCAGCTCAGGGAGAAGGGATTCACTATGTTCAAGAGAAATAATTGGGATGGAGCCGCGCGGGTAACACTGGCCCAGTACAGCAAACAGGCCAAAGGCATCAGAGGCTGGTGACCCCCTCGGGGAGCAGGAATGTGCCCTGACACGCAGAGCGAATGTCTGCATTTTTTTAGAAGAGCTATTTAAACATCCACAAAAAAATCTGGGTTAAAAAGCAAAGGGAGAAGGGAAATTCTGGAGAGAAAGTCCCTCTGGGGAGGGCGTTTGATCCTGACCTTCCAGGGGCATTTTGGGAGCGAGGAGAGGGAACAGCACAGGGATATTGTTTTTCAAACCCGTGCCACGGAGGGCTTGGCAGCCCCAGGAAACATTTGAAATGGCATTGGGGTGACAGTATCTCACTTTCCCGACGCACGCATGCACGTGGCAACCTGGGAAATAGGAAAGAACTTACAAAGGGATTTCTGGGAGCCACGAGGCACGGGGGGACGGGCCGGCACCCAGCGGGGAGCGGTGGCACGGCCCCGCTGCCACCCGGCCCCAGAGGCAGCTGCGGCAGGTCCCCCCACCGCTCCCGCGCCTGCCCGGAGCCAAGATGCGCTTCGGACAAGCACGGAGAGAAAGCCATCTGTTTGTGCGTGGCAAATCCGTGTTGCAGGGAGACGTTACATGTAAAAGTGCTGGGTTTGGGGTTTTTTTTGGTTCTTGTTTTTAGTTCTAAACAGCGGCTGTAGAGCAGTGCACCAGCAGGCTCCGGGTGCCAGGGCAGTGACCAGGCTCTCCCCATGGAGCGAAGGCTTTTTGTCAGCCTGGAAGCAATGCCTGACACAGTGTGTAATTAGGCTCTATGATTTCTTAATATTGGAAGAGAATAAAACCAAGATTAGAATAAGATTTAAAAACATCCTGGATGCTTATATTCATGACAAAATACATCTGGAATTGTTGTAATTAATGATAACACGAATAAAGCATGACAAGCGATAGCTAAGCGTAGCCAGAGCAAGAAGCCGTATCGAGGGCAGATTATTTCTGATGTTCAGAAACCCCTTGAGAAGCACCTGATAGTGGCTGCGCTCAGAGACAGGATACTCAGCCAAGCTGGACGGTGACTGTTTGAGTTCCTAGGTCTCGGAACAATTCAGCCTGTCATCAGGAATAACAACCGTAAATGTTGTCTTTGAGGATGAGATCTGCTCCAGCGTCGCGGCAGGTTGCGAAGCAGGGCAAAGTGCAGTCAGGGAGAGGCAAAGGCAAGTCAAAGTCGGCTCCGAGGAGGACCCGGCTGCTCAAACTGTGCCTCGGGAAGGATGCCAACGCCAGTTATCACTGACGGCCTCTGAATAATGAGTCTGCGCTATACTTAGCTCTTTGCTAGGAAGAGACAAAGTCATCCTATGACTAAACACAGCTAAATCTCTGCAGTAGTCATTCCCCATAAATTGCCGACAAATGGACAAAGGGGAAAGATGCTCAATTATGAGAAGCAGAGATTTCAGCTTCCTGTTGATTCACCGGCAGCTTTTATCAGGACAAAACTATCCCTGCAGAGGTGTCACCAGGCTACAGCTTCCTGAAGTGCGCTCGACAGTCAGCTGAGCTCTGAAGGCAGAAGCCTGTGCCACGAACAAAAAAATAGTTGCTAGCTGATATAAGGGCAGTAAGAGGTTGGCATTAGTAATTGTTTCTGAACCAAGCAGAGCTGCTCGCTTCTTCTGACAAGATGCTGAAGGTGAAGCGAGACTTCCCATCTCCTTTGAGTTCCTCTTGATTGATCTGCGAGGTCAGGAGTTTATTGGAGTCACTGAGGACAGGGGAGGAAAAGACGCGTCAGGTCATCTGTGGAGGGCCGTCTCTCCTAGTGCATCATTCTCTGTAATTTAGAGCGTCTTAAGCAATACCCGTTTCGCAGGTCACTATCTGTACTTGCTAAGATGGATTTTGCAAGGTCTAACTCAGTTGAGTTTGCAGCTTTATGCCTCATTTCTATTCCTGCCACTCATATTGTTTCAGCCATGGCTTTGAAGAATGGGGCAAGCTGCTTTTCAGCCCTTCTGACTTTTGAATCTGGAGAATGAAGGCCACGTCCTCCCTGCCCCGTCCCGAACCCTGCAGGCTCTCACCAGACACTCCCCTTGGCAGAGAGGGAGCAGCTCGCCAAGCCCGGCTCTAGTGTGTGCGTCAGGGCTGGGTCTGGAGCTGGGAAGCCCAGCTCAAAGGCTTTATCCTCGTGCAGCAGAGACCCACCAAAAGGTGGGAGGACGAGGATGAAACAGGAGAGGAGCCCATCAGGTGCTGAGGTGCGGACAGGCGCTGGCTAATTAAGACAAACTCCCGGGGTCCTCGCAGCTGGCCAGTGATTTACCAGATCAGCTCGCCGGGCTGGAGCTTCCCTGCCCCCTCCTTCGCCACCACCCATGTGCCAGCCCCAGCTGCGGCACGCACTCCCCGCCGTGTGCCCAGGGACACAGGGCACAGACCTCGGCAGGATCCGGCCTTGGTGGGAGGCGGGTTACGGTGTGGTCAGTGCAGCCCTTAGTGCCAGACCTTGGACCCAGATTGCCGTTGCGGCAGGCACAAACCCACGTGCTCCTGCCTGTGTGTCCGCCGGAGGTCTTGCCCGTGGGGAGCGGGAGCCATGCCCGGACACCAGCAGGCCGGCGGGTGCCACCGCGGATGCTGTCCGCGACGGACACATGATATATGTCAGCCGTAAGGACTGAAGGGAGACGGGTCCCCGAGGCGCAGCCCTCGCGCGTGTGCGGGGATGGGTGCTGGTGCCCTGCTCTGACCCCAGCCCCTCTCCCTGCTCGGGCTTCTCAGGGGAAGGGGACGAGCCTTGAGGGAGGTGGCGAGGTGACGCGGAGCGAGGTCGGCGTGAAGCTGCCTGGCTGGGGAATGGGGGTCAGGCTGCGGAGCGGGGGGGTTTGAGAGACCAGGAGTGTGGGGAGCAGGCTAGCAAGGCTGAAGCCCTGCTGCAGGAGAGAGCCAGCGCTGGGGCAGCAGAAAGCTTTTCCTGAGAATTTCTTGATGCCTTCAGGAATCCCACACGGAGGAAAGGGCCAAGTTTCTGCCTGGAGTTGATGCTGACCCGCTTTGTTGTGAAGAAATAAAAAGCCTCGCTGCAGAAAGGGGGAGGAAACCGTGGAGCTGAAAATGAATTCTGCTGTTAACCAGAAGGCTGATGGCGCTGGGCTGACAGAGCTAACGGGAGCCTCGCGGAGCGGCCGGTGCCGCTCTGCCCCTCAGGGTAGGTCCACGCTGATGCCGTTAGTTTAAGAGCTGCTTGACTTGCTCGTTGGCTGAGGCAAGTGAAAATTTGGCTGAGAGACAACAGAAATGGCCAACAACCGTAAACATTTGTGATGCCACGAGCTAGTTGAAGTCACAGCGGCACACGCCGATGTGCTGGTGTGGACCACCGCAGCCTCAGCGACTGGGGGTCTGCGTGAGCTGGTGAAGCCTTTCACCTCTTTGAGAGCAGAGTTTGTGTGCTGCAGATCAAGAAGCTAGTGCTATGGTTAAAGGGATTACTGCAAACTATGCTGTGTTTTCTAGGGAGAGAATTTGTGGTATTACATTCTTGGCTAATTCTCAATTTTTCTCTTTTGTACAAACATAAAGGGATAAATGAAGTAGAAAATACGGCTCCGCAGCTGCTTTTGGTTAAGTTTTTGCCCCTCTTCCGTGAACACAGTAGTAAAACTACAGATTTGGTTGAAATATTTTTGGAGAAATTTTCATCTCAGTCAGAGAAACACAATCAAAGGAAAAAGTAAGAAGAATAAATGGAAGAAACTAATCAAAAAGGCAGACAAATGACAATTAAATCCAGGCAGCTCCTTTTCTATTGATTATTGAATAAAACAAGCCAAATTCCTCTATGTGCTGATTTGCCCATGGTTGGTTGTAAGGAGATATATGATTGCAGTGGAAAGAAAAAAAAAAAATACTGCATCAACTCTAAGAAATATTTTGTGGCAACATACTATGTTTTTTTCACTGGTTGTGATCAAATGAGTCATCTAGTTTGTAGTCAAAAATAGATCCAGTAATGTAGATTACAAAATAAAACAGCAATACATGTGGTTATGAACACAGCTGTTATGATATGGGTTTCCTAATTTGGCTATATTCATGCAAGGTCTTTCTTCCAAAGCTTTACGCAGTTAGTTTCATCATCAAAAGATTATTTGTAGTGAGTAAAGCTCTTAAAATCATGTATCAGTCTGAGTCTCTGAATTCTGTAAGCCTGTCTATAAAGTAAGAAATTACATATAGATTTATGAAGAAAATGAATCATCCTTTTTGCCCTTTTGTTGTGAATCAAGGACTTTTTTTACTTTTGCCTTGGCCGTGCTGCTCCGAGGAAGTTATTCCAGTGCAGACGGACTCATTGGGAAGCGGATGCCCGGCACAGCCAGCTTCTGTGCCGAGCCAAAGCAGCCACCAGAACCGCACCGTGCCGATGCGGCCGGGTCTGGCTGGCCCTGCGCTGCCCGGGGGTCCAGCCGGAGCCGCTGCCGGGCTCCCGAGGGACCAGTGCCATGATGGGCAAAGCTCCATGGTTGGCATTAGCTTCTCCCAGTGCTGTGAGCGGAGGGTGTCACGGGGCTGCCACGTCACATCTCCGTCGCCCGCTTAGCATCCTTTGCCCAGCTGGCCACGCTGCCAGGGAAGGAGTGGCTTTATCCCACCTGGTAGGAAGACAAATCTGGGAAGGGAGGAAATTGAATCTGGATGAGGCAAAAGCTCTTGAGAAAGCCGTGGGCGTGCACAAAGAAAGTAAGAAATGTCCCAGAAAGGACGTCCCGGGGTGAAGGGCTGTGGTTAGCTGACGTATGCGCCCGTTAAAGGTCAGCAGACGGATCCGGAGGGTGCTGGCCGGTCATGTGGTTGGAAAGGCGGTGGAGATGAGGAGGGTGGCAGGGCAGGCAAAGACCAGCCGTTAGAGATCATGACCGTGGGAGCCTGTTGTGGTGCCTGAGCCACGGCGGAGCCATCCCGGAGAAGGAGCGGTTTGGTTCAGGGCTATAGGTCTTTTAGCTTGCTAATGGCAGAGACCTACGGATCCAGCAACGCTGGTTCCTTATTGTGCATCGTCAGTACGTGTAAATAAACTAGTGGCCTTCTGTTTCGGTCCTGCACCAAGTGGCTGTGTCACCCTCTCTGTATGTGCCTGTATCAGGTGGTTTGAGTTGCCTTCATTTGAAGACTGAAGTGTTGTGGCATTTAGACCTTTACTGTCAGAGTGAGAACTATCTTAGCGGTGCAGGAATACAAAAGTAATTTTGCAGATCATTATAGTTAAAAAAATCGAACCATTAACAAAGTAGAACTAACCTTATCTGATGCTACTCTTTGGAGTCTGGTAGGTAGTTTTATGGATTAAATAGTTTTTCATTTTGACACTAAGAGTCCCCTTTTAACTTTCCAAAAGGCACATTTGAAAACAACTCAGGAATCTCCATAAGAAAAATACTTGAAAACAAAGATTCTTCCTCTGCAAAGTATCTTCTTAATTGAAAAATAGCTCCAAAATTCTTTCTCCCAGCTCCAACTTCAAACCCTCTTCTGGAAGAATTTCAGAGTAGCCTTTTACAAAACGTGCAGTAATGCCCGCCAGCCCTGCTGAATGCATCCCTGTACCCCAAGGAAGGACAAAGGATGGAGGACTTCTCTCAGTATCCAGTAGGAATTTTCATGTTGTGACTGTTCTCCTACTTTCTTATTTTTTTGTTGCCACTTGCAGTGCATAACCTAAGGTGCCTCACTTATTGATTGCCCGTGTAATCATATCTACCAGTTGGCATGATCTGCTTCTGCATGGTAACGTGTTGCCATTTAAATCGGTATCACGATGCTTCAGTAATTCCTTTTAAAAGGTTGCCATATCACGGCCATTATTCATTGTAGAAGGACCCATTGTAGTTTGATAGTAGGTGTCCTGTTTGCTTAAATTAATGATATACTGCAGAACTGCTAGCATATATTTAAGTTGCCATTTACTATAGTAATAAATATTAATCAGCCTCTAAAAGAAGAAATGTGCCATTGTTGGAAGGAAGTAGAAGAAAATTTTATGTTACCCTGGGCTGTCTTGTTTCTGCAGGGACACAAGAAAAATGGTGTTTATCATTTGGTATTTCAACAGAAAAAACACTGTAGGGCCTTTCTAAATCCATCTAGCTTAACTGGTTGCTCACAAATTCAAAAAACAACTATGGATTTAAAAGAAAGTATTTCCCTATGGTTTAGCTACAGTTTATCAAATGTTCTTGCAAGTTGAAACCATGCAGCACTTAAAAATGAAAGGCATCTCTGTACCATACGAGCTGTTTCGGAGCAGTGGCAGACAACCTCAGAAATGTAATAGTTTCCATTATTTGCTCAAATGGTTGTAAGGGCACCAAACACCACCGAAGGATTTCAGTCCAAGCGTGAGCTGACGTGCCAGCTCCAAATGACAAACTCTGCCTCGCAACGAGATTTTCGCAAGCCCATTCGCTAGGATGGCTCCTGTGTAATCAGCTCTGCATCTGCCTCTGCTCTCACGTCGCTAATTGCTGCGTTCGTGTTGGTGGCATGAGCTCTGGTAGCTCTCCAGGGCTCAGGCAGAGCTCAGAACACTGCGCTACAGGCTTTTCTCCACTTCAGAGCCCTTCGAGCCCCCATTAATGTCTCCTCTTTCATTGTTCTCCGGGTGTGGACGCTAATAAAAACGTACTTGACAAGTGCTGGACCGTAACCACGTGTTTGCACAGTTACACTCAATAGCTCCAGAGGGGTGGGCAAATAATCCTCATGTTAGACTTTGATGGTTTGAGGAGAGAAGGCTGGAGGATTGTAGAGAGAAGGTAAACCTCTCCAGACCCGCTGGTACAACTGGAACCTCTGAAGTCGGTAGGCCTGGGATCTGATGAAGTCTGCCAGTTCAAGAGCTTGGCTTCTTTTTCCAAGTGTGTCAGGTCACATAACAAAAGATACTGTCCCTTACCTTACCCAGGTTTTGTCCAAGTGAGTTTGAAGGACAAGGAACTTCACAAGACCTGCTTACGCTAACAGGGAAATGCTGCACCAGAGCTGCAAAGGGTCAGTCTTGTGCTGTAGCCACAAAATCATCTTTCCTTTGGAGAAGCTTTTGTACTTCTGTTAGTAAGAAGTCCACCTATTAACCAATAAATGCCTTTGTTTAATTAATGTTTAACCAAAAATGACTAAGACTTAAGACCATACCTGGAGATCTGACACCCTGAAATCTCTTCGTAAATCTGCGATGCAGGTTCATGGCTTGGTGTAGGCTGTCTTACCTTTGGAAAGGGATCTGCTTGGACTGGAAGGGAAGGAACGGGCCATTTTCACCTCCTTTTGGTCTTGGTATGTAATTTGGAATCAACTTACCGGTATGCATTTCCTCTTTTTGTCAAAACAACAGCTGTGGGAGCCATTTTTGGGGCTCCCTGAGCACACAGACTTCCTCAGGGGCGTCTTTCTGAAGCTGGGGGACTGAATGCCATGTGCACACCTACCTGCATCGTGGGGCAGCTGAAGTGCCTTTCCAAACCTGGCTCGAGCAAAAAGGAGCAGCTTAGGTTAGCAGCTCTTTTTATCATGAACAGTGAATTCTCTTTCTTTTTCCCATTCATTTCAGAGCAGATCATTCATGTTCTGTTAACACAGCACAGGATTTATGGCTGTGATTTAGTAGGTACGAGTTACCTACTCCTGTCTCAAGCACATTGCCAGAAGTCTGGCATGCAACCCCCTCTGACATTACATGGACATTCCCCATATTTATCTCCATTCCTCCATTAGTTTTGTGTTAATCTTGTTTATTACCTCGTTGTTACTCTTTAAAAACTGCCAGCTCATTCATCTCACAGAGGCTCCCACTCAGATGCTGTCTACTAATTTGATTTAAGGGGCTGTAACTCTTTCAACCTGTCACTGGAAAATATGCCCTCCTTTGGCTCAGGGCTGCTTTAAGGAGCTCGCGGTCGGAATTGGCATGGAGATGGAGAGGTTATTAAAACACATCTCTGTCCGAAGAGTCAGGATGAGAGAGAAGCACGTCTGAAAATGACATTTCCCAACAAGAGCCTGCATGTTTTTAGTCAGGTTTGGTCAACTGCCGTGGGGATGTACAAACACCGGCATCAGACACTCCTCCCCTGCTCTCATAGCAAGCATCACGAAAACTCAGAAAGCTGCAGGAGGGGGAAAGCAGACCTGAGATTTTCCAGGCCCCAGCTGAGATGTGGGGACATGGTAAAACAATTACTTCCCATCGACACGCTCGTTTCCCTCTATCTAGGTCGTCTCAGAGACTTCTCGGGTGAATCTCTGTGGCCAGAGCGTACGCACACACTGGAGCGCTGCTGGAAGCCAGCGAATGCTGCTCACTGAGACAGCATAACAGTCCCACACATTCTGGGAAATGTAAACTACTTTTTGAGTTCTCTGTTAATCACCTTTGGGGCTCTCCCAGCAGAATGTTTCCTACCAACCCCGTTTGAACAAGTCCGCACCCTAACGCCCACGCAACCTCTCTCCTTTACCCCAGACCATTGGGAAGGTGATGGAAAAACAGCCCAGAAACAGGGAAAGGTGGGAGTGCTGAACTGGGAAACTAGAAATGGAGCTGGGGCATACGGCCAGAGGTGCTGAACAGAGGACGTGGGATGACTGACATGTGCTGAGCACATTGTTGGTGATTTCTGAGGGATGCAGCACTGAAATCTGTAATTGGGAATAAGGGAGAGGACGTTTCATGGTTTCAAAAGATAAAGTTATTTCTGTTCTCTGACTGGCTGTTTGAAATGTCTCCCTCCTGGGAAATTCATATAAATGGGAGACATACTCAAGGTACCATCTAAATAATGCCAATATATTAATATTTTAATTCTCTAATGTAGGCTCAGTAAAATAAACAATGCCAAAATGTAGAACTCAGTGATGTGCAAAATAGAAAGTCTCTTCTCATTTACTTGAAGCAGAAACGATCATGTTTCATTTACGCTAGATAGCTTACTCTCAGAATGATGGTGCAGAACATTTTTCTGTGTATGCATCATGAATGGAGCTGAAATAATCTCAAATAATAGCAGCTGATCATAACATAATAGGAAAAATGAGAGAATGATGTTACAGCTTGCAGCATATCTGGATCCTACACAAACAGACTTAATCTGCTCTGCAGGCAGGGCCTCCACAACCCTTAAGACAAAGTCTGTGTCCTTTTGTAGGACCCAATGTATAGGTTTGATGTACAGCGCAGATGAATACCCAGCTAAACTCCTGATATTCTAGCCAGCATGCTAAATTGATACTGATGTTGACTCACACTCTTCTACTGGATGTGAGATAACAGATGATATCTGACCTGTTGTAAAGCTGGCGTAGCATGGACACGATACACAATCTGGCATAAAGTGAGGGGGGACAGCCCTCGCAACAAATTTGAATCTGATGAACGCGTTTGTAATCAATGAGTGTATCGTGTTCATACTAGGGACTAGGAACTTTTTTTTTCGGAAGCATCACATGATGGTCTGAATTATAATCTGGAGAAGGTGCCTTTGGATATTAAACTTACATATGAAGTACTGGGAAGATTCAGGAAAGAAAGAAAGTGAATTGCTGGTGATGGTTGATGGCGACCGTTGTGTGTGTGTTCATCTATCACAGCCTGACACACACACACACGCATTCACAACATGGTTTTGGAATGTGGCAATCGGCCGCAGACGAAGCCAGATTTATGGCTCCTAGTTGCATAGCAGCATGTGGAAGTAGATCTGGGCAAAGGAATTTCCTTGTACCTGTCATTACAAAGATTTTATACAGCACGGTTCCAGCGGAATTATTTATCTGTATAATCACATCAACAACAGAGGAAACAGAGTGCTACATAAGCATTATGAAGAGAGATGGTTTTGCATCTGATATTCATTTGACTAAGAATATGATAATGCAGCTCCAAATCCACGTAACCGGATATTGGCATAAAAGAGCACAAAGACAGATTCAATTACCGTAGTCCCCAACAGGGGACAAAAACTGATGAGCCAGACATACGCTGGTAGGAAGGCAAGAGTGAAAGCCTGAAGGAAGGATGTTGGACAGAGTAGTACACAGGTAAATGGAGTTTGCCGTTTCTAGGTGGACAAATTTATTTTTTATAAGTGATAAAGTAATAAAATAAATGACTTTGCTAACCTTATCATTGCAGCTTGAGCTAGCATCTGATCATTATTCTAGTGCTTTCAGAGAACAAATCTTCTGCCTTTAGTGAATTCTGGTCTTTTGGGTTGAATTAAGTAGCCAGTAAATGGTGATTAAATTACTGATATTCTTATGTTACTAAATAAAATGGGAGTAGGGAACACATTAATGCAGCACATACATGCTCTGTAAGTAATATTCCAGTCTGCAAGGAAAGTGACAATATAGTTTTGTGCATAAATATGGGGGGGAGAAAAGTTAGGAAGGACACAGCTGAAGAGAAAGCTTGAACTGGAGTTCATGTCTGAGTGCATACGAAAGAGGCCACGTGCGAGAGAGAAACCCAGGTGTCTATTCCCAATGCCTTAAATGATACAAACTCTGGCTCTATTCCCAGCCCCATGCACGAATCCCACCCAGCCCCACACTGCTGTGAGCCCTGCGGCGTCTCCGGACCGAGGAGACCTGGAGGCTTTGTGCAATGTAGCTGAAACCGGCAAATACCTTGAAAAATGACTGCTGGGAGAAGGGGCGAGGAGCGGACCGCCAGAGGTGGTGCGGTCTGACACACACACACAGATGGGTTTGGTGTTCCTCCTGGACCAAATCCCAAGGCTTTTGAAGGGAATGGTGGCTGCTGCTCACCTGGGAGCACGTTAAGGGCTGAGCAGAAAGCTTGGGGACATCGTCTCTGGGGACTGTGGGGCCCTTCCAGCCTGCGAGAAGGCAGAGCTTTACCCCAGCCTTTGAGGGCTGCCATAACGGGTCGCTGACTCCTGTCATATTTGTAATTGCTATTTTATGAGGAGTAGAGAACTGTGCAGTCTAAGGAAAAAAAAAAAAAGGCAAGCAAGGAAGCTCAAGTATAAGTTAGAGCTACCCAGGGATTTTTCTAATTCATTTTCTGGCCTCAGTTACGGTTTTATGTGTCTCTTTCCTTTAAGCAGTCAATAAAAACAGTCCTTGCTATGGCAACTACCTCCTTCATCATTTAGACAGACATAACCCACCATTCTAAGGACGCTTATGCCAATTAGCACTGAAAACTTTTATAGACAAAGTATTTTAAGGGAGATACTCAGTCACATTAGCATTTTCCATTAACATCTTTATTTTTAATCGTTCAAAATATGTATTAGTGGTCTGATTCCAACTCTCCATGGGTATCATGAACAACGGAAATTTCGGAGGGATGGTGCTTCCTTGAGAGCTACGCAGTGGGAGGGAGCGACCCAGCCTTTGATGCACACGCAGAGCACATCCGTAAGCACTCGCACTCGGAAGTCCCAGCAGAGAACAATCCTGAATCGAAAGACAAACCTGCTTTTTTTAACTTTCAGCTGCAGCATGGTACATACCATATTTGCAAAACAGAGCTTGGCATGTCTGCATAACTCATTGCTGTGGAAAGAGTCATCAGGATGATGTATTGAAACACAGCCATCTCCATTATGGTATGCCATGTATGTTTTTAAAAGCTATTTTTAAAATTAATAGTACACTGTAATGCTGATAAAGTAGAAAGCATTTATAATTTGTTGCACTCCCAACCTCTTTCTAAATCCACATTAGTCTGCTTTCCACTTGACTGAAGTACACTTTTTTAAAGATATGATGGTTTGAAATTTATTAATAGTGTATTAGGGGAACAAAACCTTTATTATTTAATGGGTACATCATTTTAAAGTGTTATATAAAGGCTGTTGTGCTTACTTTCCACCACTAATTTACGTCTCAATATTTTATGTCAGTGCTCCTAGTGCTTACTGCCACGTCAACGATCATGCTTAACTCACAGGCTTCTTGCTCTTGATCAAGGGGTTGAATAAGGTATGGCCACACTGTACAAGGAGACACCTTCAAAAACTCTAGCTGGTTCATGCACCAGAAAGAGTCTACTTACATTAATGTGAATTTCAAGGCACGGTACTTAACTCCACTGTGAAGGCTCCAGGAAATAGCACTTTGCAGTACATTGAACTTCACACATATAGCTTTGAATTTTTTTTAACCACCAGGTTTGAAAGACCTGGGTTTCCAAGAAACTGAGATTCAAATGGTATGAATTATTCTTTACCTTTCTCCTTTGAACAGGCACCTCTCCCTCTAAGCCTGCGACTAACACAAAGGATGGGACCTTCTGGCGATTTACCTCTTTTCTAGCTGATGAAGTCAGGACCTGCGGGAACCTATCTGACCTCAGCAGAGCCACCTGCCTCCTGCACCTCCCTCTGTGTTTCTTCTTCACGCCTTTGCCACGCACCTCGCGGCTCACACCGCCCTCTCCTCTGTCTCCATCCCCCAAGGCTTTGCAACTACTCAGCACCAAGAATTAACAATTATTTTTCTACCAGGTGCTAATAAGCAGCCGGACCAAGCAGAAACATTTCTGCTCAGGAAACACCTTGACGTGAGAGTATTGCTCCCAGGAGGGAGCTGCAGGTCTTGGGTTTCAGGAGATTGTCCAGATCTGTCCCTACCTCGGGGGCGGTTGCCCCAGAGCCCCCGTGCTAGCTCGGTGGGCCGGTGCAGCGCAGACTGGGCGCTGCTGGCAGCTCACCTCCTGGCACAGTGAAGGTTGGGCTGATGGGGGCAAAGCTCATCCCCAAGGATGTTGCCCCTGAGACTGACGGCCGCCGGGACATGGCTGAACTCTGACTGCTCTCATCTGCCACCAGAATCGCACCGTATAGCAGACTTGATGGAGTTGGACAAAGACTAGGGCATAAATATGCCTGAAAGAATCTATCAAAATTATTAATGGTGTTTTTCTAACCTTTTTAATGAGGAGATACTTACTTCCAACAGCACTGCCAGTGTTGGCATCCTTGATTTTTTTTTTTTCCAAAGAGGTTTAATTGAGCTAGGTATAAATAGCATATCAGTAAACAAGACTTTTTGGTTCTGTGAATCATGTCTAAAATATTTGCAAGCCCTCCACAGCCTCTCTGATGGTGAAGAATGTGCTCATTAGGCTGGTCCAGATGCATTCTGCAATCCAGCAAGAACCTCATTCTCCAGTAGATAAATCACTGCAATATTAATGTACTTGTTTGCAGACAACAAGCACTACAAGGCTAAGGCAGCCGCTCAAGGACCTTGGCGCGTGTGTCTGAGAACTTCCCAGATTTTCAGAGTTCCACCCAAAAAGGGTTTTGACACAAGAATTGCAGGAACCTGTGTTTATTTCATTCCATTTAATTTACCCCTGCCTCTAAGTATTCCAGAATGACTCTAAAAATATCCCATAAACAAACCTGTACTGAAAGCAAAATGGACACTAGAAAAAATAGCAATTTTTACTCTGAATTACTTACTTGGGAATTTCTCAGCTGACCGTTTATATGACAAACATCTCTATTTAATCTTGCTTTGGTAAGGTAAGCGAATGGTCCCCATCGTCTTCAGGAATGCATTTTGTTTTCCTTCAGTAATCTCCGTGGCATTAATTACGTACGTTTACGCGCATGTGGATGTGTTTGCAGTATTGGAAACTCTTTGTTTCTAAAGTGAAACTAGACATAAAAACATGTACACATGTGGATACATACCTACACACTACCCAACTAATTACCTAAATTACAAAACAGACTTGGAAAGCTGAATTCAAAAAGTAGAGACAAAATACCTCAAAGGTGAAGGGTACATAAGAGTCTTGTTTTGACCTGAATAATAGTAGCGAAATGCCTAGATCTGAAAATATTCTAGAATATACTTAGGTCCCAGATTCTTCAAATTTCCTTAAAAAGCAAATATGGGGATCGGAACTTTTCCTATCTTGCCTAAATCCTCTTGGAAATTTAATTTGTTGCCTTTATAGGCTGCCTTTTATCTGAGGATTTCAAATTGCACTGCTGATCTTAATTAAAATGATTGTATGTAGAGTTGCATAAGGTTTAAAACTCTTGATCAAGGTAAGGAAAACAAGTTGGTTAAAAAAAAAAGAAAACGAAAGAAACCCAAAAGGCTGTTAGCATGCAGGAGAACAGAGCCCGAGTCACCTGCCCAAATGACCGGCTGATAATTCCTCTCGCACCCTGACGGCATCCTTGATGTCCAGTTGCCCTTTGAACCGAACACTGGACTATAAAAAGACAAAAACAAGTGCTACGCTAGTTGTGATCGCTAATGATAATCCACAAGCTGACATGGATTTTACTGGCTGCTACTTTTAAGTCCCCTGAGAATAATGCACATAATAACAGCAGTAAATGTATTTTATAAAGCTTCCCAGGTCTGTTTCAGAGCAATTGTGTTAATACATCTGATATTTTATCACTTCTGGTGGGGATTTCATAGGTTAAAACTGCAGTCATGCATGGCATGAAACATGGCCGAGACGCCTTTCAGGGAGAGGTGTTCGGAGGGGGATTTTGTTGTGGGCATTTTCTTACCTGCGCATCTCCCCCTCACGTGGGGCACGGGGACTGCTGCAGTCCCACAGGGTGCAGAGGCATTTTGCTCCCTGTGCAAGTAAATACACATGATCATGAGTGCTAGCAAAAGTCTTGCGAGTGTCAGCACAGGACACGGAAGAACCTCTGCACCGCTCTGTGGAAAGGGACTCTTGGGTCATAAATGTTCCCCATTATTTTCAAGCTATCACCTCTGTGTTTTATTCCAGAGTCTAAAAGAGGAGTACTTGCTGTTTTCGGGAAATGCACCCGTGAGCTCTCGCTGATGTGAAAGGTACTGAGCCTCACCCCAGTGCCGCTCGGCACAATTGCAGATCCCACTGCTTGGAGTAAACCCATTTCTTTTGTCTGCTCTTACATTAGGAGCTAATAAAAATCTCAGGCATAATGGATGATTTTATTTTGGTAGTCTTAGTGCTAAGTAAACTCAGAGATAAGAAATAGAAAGACAGTCCATAATCTTAAACTACGTATTAAATGATTAGTTTTCAAGTATGTTATAGGCTAAGAGGAGAACAGCAGCCATTCCCAAATTAGGGTCCCTCAAAGACAGCCAAAGCGCAGGTTGTACTCCGAGCATGAAGAGGTCACACGTGAACTAGGGCTTGTTTGAGATTTGCTTGTTCATAAATCTTGGTTTATATATGCAGTCAGAAAACCACAGGCTGAGATTCTTTTTTGGGAGAAGTGGAAAGGTTGAAAACGACGTTCTTGACCATTTCGTGTTTCCCTGTTGTCTAATTGCTGCTCTGTAACGTACCCAAGCACGCAGCCCTCCTTGCCCACAGCCTTAGAGCCTGCAACTGGCTGGAAGGGGCTGGGGGCTCGCCCTGGGCAGGGGACGTGGGGGGCAGCCCCCCCCCCCCGAAGGGGACCCAGACCCTCACACAGCGCCTGTTCGTCCGGGTCCGCAGCCCCGCCGCAGGGGGACGTGGTCCCGGCAGCTGAGCTCGAGGCTTGCGGCATTCCCAGAGCCGTCCGCAGGGGTTGATTTCAGATTTCACGCCCAGCCCTGCGGGAAGGCTGGCTGCCCTCGGTCAACGTACGGCAAGGTAAATTGTTATGTATGATGACATTTCAGAGGGCATGGAACAAGTAGGTATTAGTTTGTTAACGCTGTGGTCTTTGAGTGCATTTATTTGGGTAGTCTCAAATGCACATTATCCTGTACTACTTTTCAAAAAATAAAAAATGTGCCTTAGTTCTATTGCCCATTTCCAGGCACTGCACTTGCATGTCCTGGGGAAGCTCATATATTCCAATGAATCACACGCTTTTTCTTGTATAATCACCCGATCCCTGGACTGGCATGGTAGTAACAATTCACTCAAACTATTTGTAATCATAGGAAAGCTCCTCGGTGTCTGTAAATCAGCATCTCTCTGCTGAGTCTATTGAAGCTACACTGGTTTACTCCAGATCTGAAAGTACTATATTAATGTTTTAACTGAACCTTATTCTTTGCTGATGTGACATCTGTAAAGGTCACAGATATGTCTGTGTGATGCCGTATGAAAGGAGACAGTACAAGGAGATAGTCTTCAGTTAAAAAAAAACCCAGACAGTTGATTGCAGTTGGTTCAGAAAAAGTCCCAGTACTGCTGCACACGTCCCTGTACTCCTCCATCACCTGAAGGCACTGACTGTAAATCCATCAGTCCAGCCTTGGATGTACAGTTCACTCATCTCTGAAAATTCTGCTGAGATTGTCAAAAAAGTGGGCTTTTAGTACAAACTGTGGTGATGCCTTCTGTGAGTTGGTCACAAGTCTGTTAAGAGCCATTTATCAGGTTTGTTTCAGTACTTCAGAAGTACTGGTTTTCTATAAATCTTGAGAAACCAGAAATTGGACTAATGCTCGTAATATGCAAATTGCATCTTCCTGAAACCCACAAAACTACTCATAGACTGGGGAACTCTTCTGAGTAAAGCAGGGTCCCCACTAACTTTAAGTAGATCTGTTATTCACCATTCTCCTTACTGAACAACAAGAGCTTCTTTTCTGTATAATTAAAAGGACAACATGTGGTTACTTATTCATAGTGCAGAGAATTCCCCAGATACCGAAGAGTAAACTTGGCAGTGGTGTGCAATAATCCTACGGTCAGGATCTCCTTCAGTGGCTGAAGATGAACATGCAGCCTCACCCAGGCTCAGCAGTGTCCGTGGGCTCGGGCACTGTCCATGGACCTGGCTCTGCTATCCGTACTCTGGCTTGGGGAGCGCCTCTTCCCTCAAGGAGTCCTGTCAAAGGGAGAAGAAATATTGGATGGTGAGGTACTCCTCTTTGTGGATTAAAGGACAATATCTAGCCGTACGCTCGTACTCAACCTTTAAGTGTAAATTATCAAGAAGCACACACCCAAATATATTAAGAAAATATTGATTGAATAACTCCATTCAGTAAGGTAGCATCTGCCACCTAGGGAGTCATGCAAGAAATGCAGGGAAACACCTAAGCGATTAAAATTGTAAATAAAATTTCCCCTTAAGTGTAGACAGTTGATACCCATTTTGACCTTTCCTGTGATCCTGCACCTGCCACGAGGCAACCTGATCTCGGTGCTGATGGCCCATCACCGAGGAGGGAAACCAGCCTTCCTCCCACAGAAAACTCACCAAAATGGGGCAATAGAGTGGGCTCATGAGCTCAGCTTTGTCTTCATGCCAAATATTGTTGTTTTAACATTGAAAGAGAAAAAAAGTGCACTAGCGCGTACTACTGACCAGGGTGTGTGTCTACATATTGCCGATCATGTCCAAGCAGCAGTAGTAGGTGCATGGAGAGCAGTATATTGGAGACCACTGCTTTGGTACTGGCTCCTTCCTCTAATGGAGCAACACACGTGTTGTCTTAGTTTTTAATCATTTCAGTGAAAAATTGGTTAATAATCTTTGCTTTTGGTAGCTGTTTTTAACCTGATGTTGCTCTTTTTTTCCCACCTATCTCTGTCCATTTCTTACCATCTTGAAAAATAAACCAATCATCACTGAAAATGGCAGGTCAAGAAATGAGAACAAAGGGTTTATTCCTACAGTAAGAGCGCAAGTCCTAATGGTAGAATCAGCCCAACAATCTCTCGACCACCACTACAGCAAAACCACAAGTAATTTATTCAATAAATTCTGCCTCATTTTCTTGTCACAAATTGCCAGTATTCACTATTCAGTTCATCACAAAGTAATTTCTGCAGACAATTCTTGATCTGAAGTTCATTTGTAGTTTATCTTCAGAATTAATTTCTTTTTGTTGGACACATTAATGGCATATTACTTGTAATTCTTCTAATGAGGCTTCCAGCATGAACACTTGCATTTGCGAGTTCAAAATAGGCTTTATGGAAATATTCCCCACTTAGTTAAAATTGATTTACAAAAATGTCCAAGGAAATTGCTAAATATTCATGGGAAGTGGATATAAAATACCCCTGAGAAAATACGAAATCAGCTAGCCCAATATTTCAGGTAGCCATTTCTGGCTGGGAGAAAAGGGAAGCTGGTGGGACTCTAGGGTCCCCCGTTAGTTGTCTTGTCCGGGGGTACCCCATGGCGGATGGACTGCTGTGTCGGCATCACAGCTACCTCCAGCCTAGTAACTGTCAGTTTTTAGGTCTTTCCTCAAATGTTGTAATTCCTCCACCCTAATTATAACACAGTCACAGTTCACTGGATCAAACATGGAAGAGCTTAAGATTGCAACACTGGTTTACCTCTTGTAGGCTTGCTCTATTATTGGTCTAAGTTCAGTGGCATAGCAAGGAGAAAGCAGGCTGCCTAGAAACCTTGTGAATGAGGGGGAAGAGAAATTCTTTTGTTCTCTGGATGAGAGATATGTGTGTAGGCTACGGGAGACGCCAGCTGGGGCTGGGTCTTTCTTCTCATTGCTTTCTCGCCGCCTAGCCCCAGGAATGGGAGTTTGGAGGCAAAGTTGGTGGCTGAGAGGTCTCTGGGCATCTGCTCCGGCTACTCGCTGCTGTCAGCAGGCTCCCCTGTCCCCGGGTCTCCATGGAAGAATTCCAGGGCTTTGCATAAACCTGAGATGTTGTGGTTTCTGGAACACTGTTTCTTTTTGTGGGTTTCCTTTTCTTCCTCTGTGACTCAAGTCATGCCATCGCTGTGTTCAGCTCGAGGTATCTGCTCCCGCCTGCAGCAGCTGCAGCTCTGGCGGTCGGCAGCTCCTGATGAGCCTGCAGAGTTCCTGTCCGACAAATTGATTTCTCTAATGCATCTGGTGAGCATTCTTCCCTACCTCTCTTTTCCCAATAACATTGTAGGTTACATGTTGTCTCTTAGCAGACTCTTTTTAAAATGCTTTTAATCTTTATCTGCAATTTCTCGTAAAAATCCTGCTACGTTGACTTTTTAAGCCATTCTATCAGAGATGCTGACTTCTCTGTGTTAACAGAATAGTGAGTTAATGAGTGGCTCTACTTCTGTATTGAATCTTCTTGACTGTTTTTAGCTTAAAA
This sequence comes from Pandion haliaetus, assembly GCA_013401275.1. Taxonomy (NCBI): domain Eukaryota; kingdom Metazoa; phylum Chordata; class Aves; order Accipitriformes; family Pandionidae; genus Pandion; species Pandion haliaetus. The sequence continues at coordinate 504,008 of VYZV01025788.1, forward strand.
TCAGAATCAATAATCCCTTGATCAAGAACATGGAGAAGTTAGAAAATAATATTTTTCACGGCTCTACTGACAACAAATGTGTTTGATGCTTCTGTAGGGATGCCAGAAACAAAAGTGGGATTATTTTTGTCAGAGCTTTTGCCGGATTTCCTTGAGCTCTGTGCCTATCAGAAAATAAAAGGCCTTATTTAAAAGAAACAACCTTTACCACTGTCTCCCACAGGTCAAGTCCCTGTCCCCTGAAGACAGAGGCAGAGCTCTCATTAAGCTCTGAGTCAATATACGGGCTCTGGGCATTGAGGGGTTACTGACTGCATCTGCACCTCTTTGAAAGCAACCCAGGAGCGGGTACCTGCACTGCTCTTCCCAGAGTTTCTTTCTTCAGCACTGACACACTGATGTAATCCTTAACCAGCAGCATAGCCTGTGCAGCCAGGAATAAATACCATCTGGCTCATTAAGATTTTGTGCTGCAATATCACAGATTTGTCCCCATGGAAGACTGTATGTGTAAATGCGACGTGCGCTTCCCTGGCTGCCGGCAGCCAGTGGGGAACTTTGCTCCAGTAAAAATAAAATCAGATGAGCAAGTCTCTCCCTAATCCTCTCTTATTCTTTGAAACAGCCAGGGCTCAAAGGAATTTGCAGCATGTTTCTGAGGATGAAATACTGGTGATTAACATTCATGCCAGGGCTACTCCTCATACATCTTTAATTTCAGTTACACAAAACAGCGGCCAGGTTAAGGGGAAGTGCCAGGATTGCAGGTGAACAGGTAACGCGTCTGGGGACCCGGGTCCTACAGCCTGGAAATGCTTCCATCAAGTTCTGCTTGCGGCAGAATAGCTTACAGGAGATCTGTTAGTATTTGGGGTACATATATTAAAATAAACTGCGTAGACGTAATCACAGGTCGAAAAGAACAGACAGCTCTGTGGTGAAGTTATGGCTTTTACGCTGCCCTGCCATGCCATAAGCACCAAAACAAATTACGTTTTCTGGAGGAGCACTTGTGTGACCTTGTATCGCCCTAAGTTTTGAAAGAATCAAAGAATATGGAGAAGGCTAGAAAACTGCCAAGGCTCGTACCAGAGCAACCCGGGAATTCATGGCAGCGGTGACGTCACTGGAAGGCAGTCGATGCAGCCCTGCTGTACCGAGCCCCTGTGCTGTCGCATCCCACCTGGGAATGGGCAGCCCATCAGCCTGAGGCTGGGGGGGCCTCAAATCTCCTCCTTGGTAAAGGACACGTTGGGGGGATGTTTGGCAAACTGGGTGCCCCAGAGAAATGCTGCACTCGTCATGTGATTGTGCCAGTGATATTTGGAAAGCAGGTTTGCCAAGCAGCAAGAACATTTCTTCAGTAAAACCTGGGCAGCACTATTTCACTCATCCGCCAAAGAGCTTTTATTCATATTTTAAACTTGGCCTTAATCCTGTTGTATCTTCTTAGTTAAAATGAGTAATGACAGATCAATTGGAATGTTGATTGAGAAAGTACTGAAAGGTTTGGCTCCAAAAACGGAAAATCTGACTATCTAACAACATAATACAGAGGCCTCTCCTTAGATAGTAATGAAAAAATATCCTGTAAGTGAGCCTGGGTGATTCTTTGCATATTTCTTGTTCACTCCTCAGAGAACAATCTCCATCCCTTAAAAACAGAAGGCAGAGGAGAAATGGGAGAAATGTTCTCAGAGCAGAGCTCCAGCTGGAAGCAGACCTCCACCCCTTCCTGACCTAAACCTTGTACGTCAGCGTTGAGAATGGTTTCAGTACAATTCCTTTTATTTTACACCAGTTTGTGATATTCCTGATATGAGGAGTTATCACGTATTCTGGAACTGGGTTTTCACTTGGTCCAGCAAAGGCTGCAGTGATTCTTCAATTGATTTCAGTGGGTAAAGTGTCCACTAACTTCAGCAGAAATTAGCTCAAGCCGTAAGTTGGCAATGTCAAAACATGGACACATATTTTATTAATTTTACAATTTATATAGTTATTTTGCACATTTTATAGCGTAAGCCTTTTCTAGAATTAGGTATAAAGAGTGTTTGCCTTTAAGGAAGGAACAAAATAAATCAAATGTCTCAATAAAAGTCAGCAACTCATGCTTATCCATGATTAATTACATGCTACTTTTAAAGTAAAAAACACCCCAAAAATGAAACCAAAAGAAGCTGTTTGTGTAATGAAGAACAAAAATGTAACTATTTTCTTTTAAAAGAGTGCATTTTTAACATTCATTCAGAGAAATTTCTATATGTTCTAAAAAACACTCATCTCTGGAATTAAAGGAATTTTGGATTTTGTAGTGAAAAATAAATTATTTGGAAAGGAAAATTATAACCATACAAGAAACTTCTTGTCCTGATGCAAAATTGTTGCCTATATAGTTCCTCTAATAATATTTTTCATGTCTATGTTCTCCTCCATTCAAGGATCATTTTGATATTCCCAGTGACTACTGCTCATATACCTGTCTTTCCGCCAGAAATACCCATTGACTGGCATCAACAGTTTAGAAACTGGGAAAAAGGGGCCAAACCACAAATTGTCCCCAGATCGTGGGCATCTGCAGCTGCTTCAGAAACAGATATGGATCTTCCACAGCACCTACACTGAAAGACCGACTGTTTTTCTCCAGGAGAGATGACAGTGTTACCTCCTGTAATTACTGCAGTCCTTGGAAGGCGATGCTCTTCAACCCGGAGCATCTTCTAATAACCGCCGGAACGCAGAGGCTGTCAGGCAGGACCCGTCAGCACGGCGTTTTGGGCTGGGGGCCAGGGGACTGACATACGAGGGACTCATTAGGCAGAGAGCTGGCTAATGGAGTAAGTCCGGCTGAAATATTCTGTCGGGGGCCAGCTGCAAGCTCAGCGTAGCCATCATAGAATCATAGAATCATTTAGGTTGGAAAAGACCTCTAAGATCATCGAGTCCAACCACCAACCATGCCCGCTAAACCATGTCCCAAAGTGCCTTGTCTACTTGCTTTTTGAATACCTCCAGGGATGGTGACTCGGCCACTTCCCTGGGCAGCCTGTTCCCATGCCTGACAACCCTTTCAGTCAATAAATTTTTCCTAATATCCAATCTAAACCTCCCCTGCCACAATTTGAGGCCATGTCCTCTCATCCTATCAGTAGTTACTTGACAGAAGAGACCAGCACCCACCTCACTACAACCTCCTTTCAGGCAGTTGTAGAGAGCGATAAGGTCTCCCCTCAGCCTCCTTTTCTCCAGGCTAAACAACCCCAGTTGCCTCAGCCGCTCCTCAGAAGACTTGTGCTCCAGGCCCCTCACCAGCTTCGTTGCCCTTCTCATGCAGTGGCCACGTCCTGATGTGAAGACAGGAGAGGGCAATGTAAATAATACACTGCGACTTTGTGACCTGCCAGAGCAACTGCAAAAACTGAGGCAGCGCCAGCCATAGGAACAAAAACCTCAGCAGCCACCTATGATTATAGTGCTGCAGAAACAACCAGGAGTTTCTCAGTTCAGGCGTCCCCAAGGTAAAGGGTTAAAGGAAGGGTTAGCCACGATACAGCAAAATCCTGGTGGGTTCACATCTGGGATTCTTCCTTATTACCCACCTCCTGTATGTGCTGGATGTCAGACAGCTCTTTACACAAACAGCAAAAACCAGCATTAAGCACAATAAATTGTAAAACTGACACTCATTTCTGAGGCATTATACTGCTGACACTCACTGTGAATGGCTATTCCCAGCTGCTGCTGCTGCGACATACCTTCAGGATCAAACCTCATCCTCATTTCTATTCAGCAGGTCTTCTGATATTATCGCCTAAAACTATCTTTTGATCCCCAAAGTCAATATCTAAATCCGTAGCACCATGGGTGAGAAGCTTAGTGTTTCCTCACGCTATAGAGCACAGGCATCAAAGACCAGGCTACCAGATGAGAAGCGACGGTGGGATCACCGGCAGCTGGAAGAGCAACGATGGGCTTAGGGGCTGCAGAGCCAGAGGGATATCAACGTTCTCCTGCTAAACGCATTTTAGACAGGAGCCAAGTGTTTCTGAAGAGAACAGGATGGAAATAAAGCATATGGGTTTGAATACAATCAGAGCTTTATTGGTGTAAGGTAGTCCTGAAAAAGTTTGTGCGATGTATCTGGAGAGACAGAGGGATTGCTTTGGTGAGGGCTGTGACCTAGTGCTGAAGAGTTATGAATGGAAACTCCTACTTAGCAGGCAGGTTATTTACTTCTTGCACCCCAACTCCAGTGTCCTTTGCAGCTCTGCTTCCCCTCCAGCTAACGCTGACCTGGTTCACGAGGATTTGCACCTCTCCGGGGCAGGAGGTTGTGGGCAGATGCGCAGCTGTGAGCAGACTGTCAAATGGGGGGAAAAAACCCCTCATTTTCTTTGCCGCACCAGGTGTTAAACATTGAGTACGAACTCAGCGGGAGCGGCCCGGTGAAGCACGATGCTACCGTCAGCATCCTCCAGGCGAGAAGGTGGCTCTCGGCTGTCCCAGAGGTCAGTGGCCGGCAGAGCTGGGTCCCTGTGCGGGTGCTGGGTCTCCCAGCTGGGGCTGGCGCTGGCCCTGCCACGTGCCACGTGCTGCATACCATGTGCCAGTTGCTCTTCCCCGGTGCCCTCCAGCATCCCTACGAGCTGTGCTGGGCAGTCAGTAGCAGGAGGTGCTCACCTGGGCAGAACGTGTGACCACTGCTGCGCAGCAGTGACGGGGAGGGCAGAGGGGATGAGGACGTAATTCCTGGGTGTAAGTCACTTGCCAGTCCTTTTTCTCAGCGCAATGGCCCGTCAGAAGTACATCTGAAACCTTATCTGTTCATCATGAGGGATGCCTTCTGCTTCTTTATCAGTTTACTCTGATGTGATCGGAAAAGCTGACCAAGAGGAGATATAGCAGCTTCACAAATGATTTGTCTTTATTTTGGCTTCCCAGAGTGATGTAACTTGCTGTGACAGGCTCAGGGAAATATGAAGCATGAGGCATCCGCTGGGAAATGTAAAAAGAAGTTACTGTTCCTGCCACTAAACATCTGTAAATATTAAACGGGCTTTACAAGTATTTTCCTACTTGCTGAATAAATATAGAGCTTGAAACATTTAAAGGAAGGAAGGAAGGGAAGAAGGGAGAATGATACTGACACTGGAAACTTTTTTCTGTATTTCTTTGGAAAGCACACATATTTATTCTAGAGTTTTTGTATGCCACCTGCAAAAGTAAAGTGGCATCAGCCATTCTAGGCTTTGTGGCTTATTTGGCCTTTCACTGCAAATTAATTATATGGTTGTTAACATCTTTGTGTCACTTTATTTTTATTAGTAGTATTAATTTATGTGTTCTTGACTTGTGATTTTGCAAGTCAAGAAGAGAAGTGGCCAACAATACTCTCAGCGAACAAAATTAGCTTCTCTGTACAGCAGTGGAAAAGTTAACATTACTCTCCTGTACAAAGAGAGAAACCATAGAAAAAAAGGGGGGAAAAGCAGCGACTATAAAATCTTTCTGATCTGTTTACAAAGTTTTGCTTTGACTAGTGGACTCTACAGATTTGGGTTTGAAAAGTTGTTAATCGGTACAAGCAATGGTTAAAGGATTCAAACTGAAAGCTGTCTGTAATCACACGTAGATAAACTGGACCGAAATCTAGCTCTTATGAAAAAAAAGTTTCCCTGTGTTTGAACCCACACAGTCAGATGGCGGGCTCTTTAGGACAGGGACTGTCTTTTTTCTGTCTTCAGCATCCCCCATGCCAGGGCCTGTGATAATAGCAGCTCTTGGTCGAAGCTGGCCGCAGCCCCTGCTCCATCCCGCTCCCCTTCACAGGGGATCTCACGTTACTCCCCTGAATGGGTGGTGGAAGTTTTCCTGGTGTAAATCCCTTTCCTTACATGGTACATGAATCCCACCCTGATGCTGCAACTTGGAATATCCTTGTTCCTCAGAGAAGTGTACAAGTATAAAAGCAGGGATATAGCAAACCATTAGTGTCCTCAAAGCTATGACTTTCTAAAAAAGTTAATGTGCAGATAATAGGAGGAAGAATGCAGGAGCAAAGCTATGATGGATTAGTCAGATATATAGCAACAGGCATGAAAGAGATGTTTAAAGAGCCAGGCAGAGTAATATAGAGATGACATCTATGCTTGGAATACCTGAACTGAGTTAATCTTACCTTTTATTAAAACTCTATTGAATTTATCTATTAATAATTAACTCTTGACAAGAGCCATCTCTCTCCATGACTAGGTTCTGACTAATGTGAGACATGTGAAGGGGGTGAATAAGAAGATCAGAGCCTGTTCCTCCAAGGCAAGCGGTGACTGCTCAGTGCTCAGGTCCTATGTCTGTCCTTACACATGATAGCCAGGCCTAAGTTTGGGGAATTAGCTGTCACAGTGGAAGCACATATGGACTAATATGCTGCTGCATGCTCAAGGGTATGGTGAATCTATAAAAAAATGGGGCCCGTGGACATCTAAACAAGTATTTCAGCTCTTTATCCCAAACCCCATTATAACCAAAGGCTAGCAAAGGGCGTCCCCATTTGAGCAGCATGGGCCAGATGAAAGGCTGACACGTACCAGGAGAAGCAGAGGAGTTTTTTTGGTGGCACTAAAACCTCGCTGCCGGGCAGTAAGACCTTGGGGCACAGGCTTGAGCAGCGAGAGTCACTGGGGGTGTCACGTGCCTCTGTACCAACTTTTCTGGAAATGCTGCATTGATCCTATGCTAAGCCAGGAATCAAACACTGCACATTGCAAAAGGAGATGGTGAATGCCCAGGATGAGCGTTCAGACCTAGCTCTCGCTTGTTGCTTAGGCTTGTCTTACCTTCAGGGCACAACTAAATTAAGATACTATCTCCAGAGCAGCTCTGAGTGAGCTCCGAGCTCTACTTTAGTGAGCTCCCACCTTCCATCCTTCACATGTCTTCCATCAGTCATAATTTTAAAAGGAAGGCTTGGGGGCAGAGACAGAGCCCTGCAGCACTTTATAGGGCAGATGGGCATCCTCTCCAGGGGAGGAACTGCAGTGCTGCTTCTGCTGCCGGTAGGCAATAACCTGTCATCACTGGGTTTCCAACTTGGCCCTGCCATACAGCTTTTATTCATTGCTGCTCTCTTAATTAGACTGTAGCCCCTTACAGGCAGGACTTATTCATAATGTTATATTTTGTATTTATTTATTCTCACAACATGTTAAATGATAATAACAGGTAGCTTAAGGACAGACTCTGTTGGTTCCCATTCCTTGCTCCCATTTCAATGCCTTCTCTTAGGCATCACCTAAATTAGTTCTTTATTCTTTACCCAGCAATGATCAAACACAGATGTTTCATAGAGGAAACCCTGGAGCAGGCAGCTAGAGCTTGACCTGAGTCCTTTTTAAATCAATAGGAAAACTCCCAGAGAATTGAGCATAAAGTAATCTCTACATAAACTCCCTCTTTAGTCTTCAACAATTAGAGGCTGATTTACAGCCTGAAGGCTGAGATGTTTCACCTCTAAGAGTGGCTACTGAGAATACCTCCTTGCTCCTTAGACAGGAGTGCTTGACTGAGATACAACATAGGATTTTTAAAAAATCAATCTTAGTACAATTAGGTTCTTTTCTTTCATACTTACCACTTACCTCCTCTTAGAGTTCACAAATATTTCTAGCACACAGATACTCAGGGTTTTTTTAACTGAATTGCATGAGCGCGAACATTTTTATTACTCCACTGGAACGTGTGGATTTGACGAAGCCAAATTCAATTTAATGTGCCTTTAATGACCTTTGCGAGCAAGCACAGCCATATTCAGATGAGTAATCAACAGTGGGATGATATTTGTTAGATTGCATCAATTAAAGTCCAGAACAACTTTGCTGTCTAGACCACAAATACTAACACCATCGCAGGAAACAGGGCAGTTGATCCCGGTTTCTCTGCTTACGACCGTAAGTAGCAGTACTGAAAAATGAGCTAGCAGGTACGTTCAAAGAGAGCGGTTCCCACATTGTTTAGACTGCCCACAGATCCTTTAGCACTGAAGCACTATTTTGCAGGTAGCTCCTAGGATGCGTATGTGAGAGTTCAGCTAGGTCTCTGAGTCCATATTCGCGATGAGAATTTTCCTTTTATTTTGTATGGCAGAGGAAACTAAGGAAATCAATCAACTAGTGCTCAGGTACGCCTCCCGATAAGTCTGAGTTCCGCTGGAAAGAAACAGAAATTATACTAATCCACAAAATCAAGCAGGCACTCCAGTTGAATGCATGAACTTGGCTTTTTCGTTTCATCTGAAAGGTCTTTGGAAGGACCAAAGTGATCTCCCAAGTCAGATACAGACGTACTTCCACCACCTCAGTCGTGAACAGATTCATTCTAGAGAGATATGGAAGTAGTACTTCTAGTCTCCACATACTGATCTGAGGCAGATGCTGACATATTTGGCAAAGTTACACAAGAGATCTGTAACAGGATTGTAAAGTGAAGCACAATATCCTCCATATTAGACTAACGTTTTCATTCTTAGGTAATCCTTCTCAGTATGATTTCTACAGAAAGGAGTAGTAGTAAATGGGAGAAAACCGTATATGAACTGACTTTTGTCGTTGTGTGATCCAGTACTGCACAAAAAGACTAGAATATATCTGTTTGATGGATGATTTTTCATAGCAAAGATGAGAGGAACAATAATGTCGTGTGAGGTGGGACAGATATACGGTGTTTCCATTATTGAATATGTGACAAAATCATTCTTTTTCCCTTGAAAGCATAGCTGAGAAAATGTAGGCAGTGAGCAGTGGCATGCTGCAAATGTAGGTATAATGAACTAAGTGTCTTTTGTGATTTACAAGAACAAGCGATGCTGTTTATCACAACGCAGTACTGGAGTTTGGAAATACAAAAAGAAGCGTTGTTATCTAGATTATTTCTACGTTATGAAGTAACGCAGTACAATAGGGGTTGAACTGCAGTTTCAAACAGTTGATGCTGAGGCTGCAACATCCATATTACATATATTTGGGGCTTTTCACTGTGGACTACATCTAGGAGATGCTCTATGGACTAACACATCGGCAGCTGGAGCACATAAGGGATGCTGCTGGAACACATCTTCTGGTTTAGTTTTATTGGAAAGTAGTCAACACAGCCTTTCAGAAACCCCTCTGTGATGCAGATCAAAAGGGATTACGTAAAAATGACAGGGAGACTCAGTTCAGAGGTGGTTTGATCTGAATGGAAATGCAAAGATGGGTGCACTTATTCAGTGGTCAGAAAAGAGAAGCATCCAAGGGCTGAAAACAGAAATCATCATCACCACTGCAGACTCCGCATCCAAACTTCAAGGTGAATGCAAGTGAGATTTTACTCACCTATTACTATTCAGATTTCGGTTGGGGTTTGGGTTCCAGCTCTGAACCAGGAATAATCCAAACTATTCTGCAGGCAGTTTGCAGCTCCATACACACTGTATCTATGGGCAGCCTCCTCACACCAAGACCTGAAGGTGAGTACAGAGCATCACAAGTAATAATTTAAACTTGCATGCTTGACATACATCTGTTAGCACACTGTAAATGTTATGTTTTAAGCACATCTTATTTGAATAGTGATACCCTGTTAAGCTGTAACACTTGCAAATGTTTGTCTGTACTGCATGCATCCTTTCTTTCTCTTTACTTGTCTGTAATTGCTCTACAATATTTTTTCGGTACTCCCTGTGCTACCATTGTGCTGCTTTCCTTGCAACAACGTGTTTACTTTTTCCATATGCTGAGACTGTCGGCAGTACTGAAGAACCAAAATTTCTCCACTGTCTCCATTTCCTCCTTGTCTGGAAGGTAGGACTTGTATTCCTGTTTTCTCCAAAACGCCTGTTAATGCTCAGCCAGCCCCCCCCCCGAGAAGGAGCTGCCATACCTAGAGCCCCACCAGGTGGCAATGTGGTAAAACACTTCATTTAAGCAGGCTGTTAAAATACTGACTGAGTGGCTGCATAAGCATAAATGCCAAATTTTAAGGGATCTTTAGAGTTAGGAAAATAGGTTGGATTTACGGGAAGAGTATTGATCTCTAATGGAACTGAGTCTGCTGTAAATGATATTTTAGAGGATTTGCCTGTTACTACAACTTTGAAAGGTGCATTTAGTGCTAACTGACATATATTTTTAAACTATCTGAACCTTTAGAGCTAATGAGGAAAACCCAAGGTGACTACAGTATTTATGAATAAAACCTTATTACTCAATAAAAGAGCTTGGGACACCATAAGCATTGCAAACAGTTATGTAGAGGCAGAGTTATAGAAACCTTTCATGTTCACAGACCCAAGGGAAGGAAGGGGTCAGTGTGTGAGGATTAGTTCAAAGATTACCCCAAGCTGCTTTGTTTCCTTGGACTGACACTTCAGTGGGTCCCCTTTTTAGTGAAGTTATTTTTCTGTACTTCTCAGGACTGAAAGCAAACCCACTTGTTTTTAAATGTAAATCATATTTTAAAAGCCTTAATGTTAACATGAGACAGCTGAAATTTTAAAACATTGATATGCATTCACAATAGCAGGATAATTACTATCAGTGTTTATATAGTATCTCTCATTGCACAAGATCCCAAAAGGACTTTGCAGATAATATCCTGCAGAAGCTATTGTAGCTGTAACACAAAACATCTGGTCTATGGCAGTTTAAAAATTCCATTTTAATTTCAGCTCTGCTTCCCCCTAAAGTCAATGGGCTGTTTTGCCTTCCAGACTTCAATTAAGCCCTTTGTTTTCTTTTGGTCCTTGAAAATAAAAGAGAAATGAATTATGATAGTTTTTTTCAGGACCTCTTGCAGAGACCAAGTTTTAATGGCATGTGCCCTGCCCAGATAGCTGGCACATGCAGTGAATGTGGCTGGGGCTTCCCAGTGACACACAACCTGATTAGAAATACTTTTTCAGCGTGCTGTGGGACATCTGGAAATTCCAGGTAAGTGTTGCAAGGCTTCATAGACTTGACAAAGACCTGAGCATCTGAGTAAACCGGAATATATTTGGTAACCTTATGAGTGGCAATTGAAAACCACCCCCAAAACTGGTCACTCTATATTCACAAAATCATGCAAGTCCCCCAGAGTTGATTAGGTTAATGAACTCAAAAAGCACAATTCTTCAGTACTGCTTCTTGACCACAAAGGACACTGCCTGACCACAAAGGACACCGCCAGCAGAGAACAAGTGCTGGGAACAAACTAGGTGTGCACAGAAGGAACGTGATTTCTCAGGCTGCTTTTAACCCGTAGATGTACTTTGAACAGTGGATCTTGTGCTTTTCCAGCTTGTGTTCGGTGCCAGAGCCCGAATGGGGCCGGTGCCATTGCTGTGGGCTGGGAGCACTGGGGGTGCTGGGACCTGCCTCCCCAGAGCTCTTCGGCAGCGCTCCTGTGCAGCTGGTTTGGGCAGCAGCAGGAGGAGTAGGTAACCATCCGAGTCTGGCTGAGGAAGGGTCGGCAGAGCCGGCTGGGCCACTGCGAGCCTCCGTGCCTGCCACCGCTGCCTGTTTCATGTTTCCGCCACTTTTCACTCTGTTCATGCTCGAAAAGAATTCCAGGATGCTTCAGTCCCGACTTGCAGCCTGTGTATGGCTGGGCTGGGGAGGTGAGAGTTCATCAAGATAAAAAATGCACACATGGGAGAATGAAAAATTGAAATAGAAGGGTTGCTCTGGCAGCTTCTGTGCAGTTGTTCAAAACCAGAAATACCAGCTGGCTAGAGACCAGCTGATAAAGGTTTTCTTCCTTATGCTGTCTGTGTCATCCCCTCAACCAGCCAGGAGCATTTTTCAGCAGGAAGATGGGTGGATAGATATTCTTACGCTGCTCCTGCCCTTTGAGCTCCTGTTCAATATGGTGCAGTAAATTCAGTCAGCAGGAGCTCTGCTTTCAGGCTGCCTGTTCCCTGAAATACAGAGTGTGGAATTGCAACCCTTGATAGTCACCCAGGATGCAGAAATAGGAATGTCGATATAAATTATTTTCTCCCCGTCACTACAAGATGCTCAAAGCTTAGGCACTTTATTTGACAACACTTAGGTGTTTCCTTGAAAGGTGCAAGGTAAGCCTTCCTACTTCATCCTTTCCCATGTCAAAGGATGCAAACAGCTCTTTTGGATAATACAAAGGCAGAAGAACACAAAGTTGTGTCAGAGGCACAAAAATCTCTGAAGTCTTTGAGGGAAACTTCCCTATTACTTACTCTGTGCTGTAAGCCACTATGTATATGAAAGAAGATGGAGGGTAAGGGGGAGAGAGTTGTCTAGGAAGGAATGGGAGTGGGAAGAAAGGAAGCTTGATTGTGAGGAGCAAGATAGAATATGAATTATGTAAGCAAAACAGGCAGAAAATGAAAATAATGAACAAAGGAATAGGCTGGCAAACTTTGTTAGAGCTGCATAGCATTTCTGTTTAAATCTACTTTTATTCCTGGTGATTCACAGAAGTGAAAGTTACAATGCATGCTAAATCCTGCACAGTTCATGACTGAGAAATACAATGTACAAACCCAGAGGCACCTGACTGCTTCAACCGAGCATTTGTCCCACAGAAACGAGTGTGACTCCTTCTGCCTTCCAAAGGCATTTTCAGTCATGCAGACAGACAGGACAGCTAGCTGGGGCAGACAGTGTACGACTTTCAATGGTACCATCTGTATCATACTCTAGAATTTTTCAGATTGCTGTTAATACCTCAAACAGTGATGCTATATCCCTACGGACAGTAACCCAAATGAATTTTGCTTTTCTGGACATTTTCCTTCACCATATTATTTTTAAAATGCTAGAGGCCATTCACAGAATTTGCTGAGGGCAAGTGCTGCTTCAATTGCATTGCCTTTGCTACCAATGATTTTAAGGCAATATAAAAGTCATCTTCCTTGTGTCCTTTTACATCTTCTAGATTGTGAATCTCCACAGCACTGCTTTGGAGAGCAGCGTATTCTTTGCCTTCGTGTTGTCAACGATGAGACGCCTCATTCTGCTTCAGGGGATTTTGCTAGGTGACTCTCAAGGGAGGTATTTCCACTCTTGTTCCTGCAAATCACTTCAGCAACAGCCTGAGAATGTAAGTCTTAAGTCAGAGGGAGGACCACCACAGCAGCAAAATACTAACTTACCCAAATTCCTAGTGGTATCACCTAAAGGATTAAACTTTCCTTAATTCTGCTAAAATCTTAGTGGTTACTAAATGACTATCATGAAATTATCCTCAAAATTACTTTAAATTTGATATAAAGCATATACAACACTTCTCTTGGCAGAGCCATTCAAATCATGCTGCATATCAGAGGCTGAGTTTAATTCTTTGTGAATTTATGTGGTATTCATGAAGGGGAGAAAATCTTAGCATGACAGTCTTTCTGGGAATAAAGCAGTCAGCTCCAGTATCTTCAAATGGTTTAAAATGTCTTCCTGTGAATTTCTGTCAAATATGTTTCCAGATTTAGATGAAACATGTATTGAAGGAAAACTTTCCAGGAAGCTTTTACGTGAAGAGCAGGATTACAATAGATGCTTTTATTGCAGCAATAATATACAGGAACATACGTGGCTACAAAGAGATACTGAAGGCTTGGGAGAAATCCTGCTGCCGTTGCAGTGAATGGCAGAACTCTTTTGTCCATGTACTTCATTGGTAACAGCATCTCACCTTGAAGCTGTGGTTTGTATGTTAAAAATACTTGTGTAACCTGCGTCGCAATTAGGACTGGAAATGCCGGCTGTCGGGAGGAGCTGTGCAGACAGCTTCCCGGCGGTTTCTGTGTGGGTGGCAGAGGTCTGCTCTTTAACATAAATGGGGCACAGCTCAGTGAGAGCACAGGACCAGAGAACTTCTTCCCAAAGATAGGGTTAGATAAAAAAATATTAACTGTGCTCTCAGATTCAAGAGATAGAGACTCATGAGATATGTTTGGTTTTGTTCTGTAATTTTTAATTTTTATTTTACACTTGTCAATTCCCTATCCACCTTATATGAACAGGCTCTTAAAATAAGCATGCTATACCCTGAGCTGGTATACCTGCAAGGAATATGGAAGAGAAATATCTTGGAAAGGTTTAAAGGATACGTCCATGTGATAGTGTTGTACTGCTTCTAATCAAAACACTTCTGCAGCTGCATACTTAGTTGCGGTCTGAAATTTTCTGCCACCAGACATGTGCCTGCTGAACAGAGCTGAACAGACCTGATTTGAGGGTATTTACTTAAGCAAGTTACTTGTATGTAAGCACACTTTTGGGGGATAGTTATTCATAAGGCTTTCAAAGGAGTCTAAAGGCTGCAGTCACAAAAATCCTGTTAAAATTCAGTAGCTGTTGGGTCTTTCTGTGCTTGAATTCAAATACAGTTTGAACTTGCCTTTATGTTTTATCTCCTTCTCCATTTAAAGTGTACCTGCTGCATTTGACCTTGTGGATTACAAACCCTCTTGAGGTGACGTGAATTTGTGGCACACCCATTACTGCCCTCTGAATTTGGTGGTGTTTGCTGGACTCTGGTAGGTTTGTATCCAGGAATATCTTAGTCTCTTCCTGCAAAGAAACTTTTTCATACCCCAGGGGCCCCTTTTATTTGGGGCTTTTACGTTATCTGGACTACGTGATGCTACTAGGAGATCTGGATTGTCAGCACATTGTGAATTTTCTCATGAACATGCCACTGATACATAGCTCTACTTTGCTTTAAAACCTTCTGTCCCTGAGGTGCTGTCTGACTGCCTGTCAGATATTTGCAGCTGGATGAGCAGCAATTTTCTGTAGCTGAGTATGGTGGAGATGGAGGGAATTTTCTTCGGCTCCATGGTAGCAATTAACTGCCACAGTTCTCAGTGCTGGGGGAGGATTTTAGTAACTTGACCCTTTGACGTATGGACCCAGAAATTATTCAGGTTTATTCTGTTATCCCGATGAAATCTAGCTTATCCAGTGCTTTCATCTAGAAGTAGCTGTTGCTGCAGAGGAGGGATAGAGTCACGCTGATCCTGCACCCTTATATAATTCACTACTGGCTGAATGTCCTGACTGACATGAGGAACTGGCTGCTGTGGAAAAACGACTCAATCCAGATACATGTGGGCTCAGCCAGCCATCTCCTGCTTGCTTACAGGAGATACAAACCTCTTAGTTTCTGCATCAGCAGCAGTACTGAAAACACCCTTTTTATCCTCATTCCAGTAAAGAGCAGAGCTTCATTCTGGGATCAGGTGGCCTAGTGCGAATGAAGTAACAAGTTAATTTTAATAGTAAGATATATAGGAGTACTTTAAGTTCTTGATATATCATTGCCAAAATAAAGCGGCTGCCCTGTTGAGCATACTTCAGGGCCTGGCCCAGAGCCTTTCAGCATCAGTAAGGAGATTTCCATTTATTTCGCTTGGCTTTGGAAAAGGCACCTACAGAAACAAGTCAGAAATTAAAGTAGATGCAGTTTGATTTATACCTGAATGACTTAACATCTACAACAGAGAAATCCAACGAAATATCAGCAGTGTGCAGTCCATAAAAGCATGTGATAGCTTTTTAAGTCATAGCAGGCATACACAGGAGCGGACAGCTGAAGCTGCGTAGAGGACACCAAAGTTTGGGTCCGTCCCTGTCTGTTTGTTACCTAAGACAAATTTGCACAGGTGATTTGTTCACCCAAAATAGGCAAAGGGTGGGGGAAATACCCCAAACTAACAGACGGGAATAACAGGTTGCAGTAATGAACTGTCAGGATGAAATATATAAAAATTACTTTTTACTACTAGGTATTCCCATCTTACCAATTCAAAAGGTGAGTATTCATGCAGGTTTTTCTCAACTGTTTTATTTAATTTTGAGATAAAATTTACTCTCAAGCAGAGAGACAGCGGCAAGGCAGCGTAACCTCAGGAGCACTGGTACATTGTCTTAAGCATGAGGGGAAGTAGCAAGGAACTGTGACTAGAACTGTCCCCTAAGCTCTTTGTTCTTCCCTTCCAGGTCTTCTGGACAAAGAACAACATTGCTGGACAAAAACCATCGCTTCCTTGTCAGCACCTAGTTGGTGAGTGCAGAGCAGTTAGCGATGTCAGGTTTTGCAGGCTTCTCCCCCAAATCCAGCTGTGAAAATGCTACTGCTTATAACTTCTGTCCAGTGGCTGATGCTCTTTTCACAGCGCTGGTGCTGCAAAGGTGCCACTCGCTGGTTTTAACTGCACTACTATGAAGTTGAGCAATAGGATGAAAAGGAAAGTAGCATAGCAAAAAAATTAAGATAAGTAAACTGAAAAGGAGTAAAAAAACATATTATAAATGGTTATTCAATAATTTACTTAGTCCCTTTGAGAAAGGGCTTTACTTCTGGGGATCTGAGCTTAAACAATGTCAGTTAAAAATGACTTTGTCCAAAAAAAATATGATTAGTTTAATTTCTGTAGTGCTGTTTGTTGATAATAGGCAATTTATGAGTTTGTTCTCTGTAAGACTCAGAATTTTCTTCACAGTTAATGACTAGTTCACTGTTCATGTGACACAGCTTTATGGAAGCATTAACATGTTCTCAAGGATGGGGAATAGGCATATAGAGACATGGTTTCTGATGGCTTTTTTCAAACTTTGTTTTGTCTTTCTTTTATGCAGCCAACAAAAACATCAGAAGCCTTCTGAGCAAAATGTTCAGTCACCTAGTTGAATTAAATACTGAAAAAGTACTTCTACTTCATTGTGAAGTATAAACGAATATACTAAAGGAGGCTGTAGATAATTCTAATAATATTGCAAGACTACTGTTTCTTCCCTCATGGAGAACTTATCTCCTCCTCTAGCAGAGGGGATTAAAAAAAGAAGAAAGCATATACTAGTTGTTTTGGAGAACAACAGCTGCATACCACTGGGGGAGTAAAACTTTCAAACCACTTGCTTGGAAAAGTAATTTTGCATTTGTCTATATGGGGCTATTTTGCTCCCCTTTAACATACTATTCCTAGGGGAAAAGAGTTTGCCTCTACAATATTCGGTTGAGTCATTCTATTGGTTTTTCTGTGCTCAAGGTATAAGATGTCAAACACAGACTTTGGGATGTGGGGATTAATTTCTTAGTTTTTTTAAAACTTTAATAGTTGTACTGTGAAGACAAGAGCTATTTACCAACTTCAGATTTTCAGTTAGGTTCAGAGTTAAGATACAGCCTCATGCCTTTTCCCTGAGGTTAACAGTGCTGGGCTTATGAATTTTGGTTCATTATGACATCTGCACATTAATATTTTATACAATATGGGTCTACTCTCTCTGAGTCATTCAAGTCTGCACACACATTGGAGATGAGCTGGATTATTAAAATACGTTTGGTACTCAATAATACCTTAGGACCTTTTGAAATTGCAATATTCAGGTGTCTGCATTTTGAGCAATGTGTCAGGGAGAGCCTACATTATTCCTATCTCTTGCAAACTATGTTGGGTGCCACTTCATTGACAGGAAAAGTTAAGAGTTACTAAATTATTTAGGCTCTTTGCTTTAGAGATCATCTCCTTCCACCTGCCATAGCAGAGAAGTTGTGATCTGGAGTTACTACAGTGGTCTACGTCAAGCCTACTCTACAATTCACTTCCCAAAGTGGCCCAGATCTGATTGCCTAAGTCATGCTGCAAGACCCAGCTGTCCTCCCAGTCCTCTTCTGCAGCAGGGAGACCACAGGAAGTGAAGAAATGTAAGATCAAGAGTCTGATTATTTGGGGATTTTTTGACATTGATGAAGTGCATTTTGTACATGTTCCTGCAAGTTTGCATAGATACTTTTAATGTAAAAATGGATTACAATGTCATTCTTTATCTGTACACACTGCATTCATTCAGCTTTTGGAAGAAGAAAAGCTAATGAGGTAAAATATAATGAACAGGCTTGCTGGTGAGATTACGTTAGATGTTATTTGACTCCAAACACCTCTCTCCTTGCAAACACCACTACAGCAGGTACATCTACAGCGGAAAAAACCATATCCTTCTGTCCTGCCTCGCCAACCTCTTTCCAAACACTACTATTCTGCTGCTGCCTTCTAGCATACTGGTTCTCCTTTGCCTCTTACAAGTTTAATTAAAGATTGGGATCATAAAGAAATCTTAAAATCAAAGAGATCCAACTGTCAGGATTCCCAGATATGAACATGTTTCCTTTACCATTACAGGACCCATCTGTTTAGACTGCAACTCTGCAAAGTGCAGAGCACGTGAATATTAAACAAGTGTTTGGTGAACAAAGGGATGGGCTGTAGCTTTGTTTGGAGACTGGCCATAGTCTGGAGCATTTATTCACAGAACAAGCATGAAAATGGTCCACACCATGTGAGTTGTAATTGTACAAGTAATTCTGTAGGTGAGAGGGGCAGCCTTTTTAATATTTCTGCTTAAACTGCCAGTAAATGAGATAATTGGTATGGGATATACCAAGCTGCATGTGAATCTGACTACCAGTAGTTTCTTTCATTCAAAGACACATAAAGTAAGTGGAGAAGCTCTTACTGACAGCAATGAGATTTGGACACAGTATTCATTTCCAAAGACCCATCAAATAATCCTGAGATAAAAATAACTTTTAGCTGTTTCTGACTTGAGCCACGTTCCAACCAGAGATGCAGGGAGAAGAAAAGTTCTAAATTACACCCCGTCCCCTGAGCCATGCTTTTCTTGCCAAGTTTATAGTTTCAGCTCCTGTTTCGTGCAGTATGGTTATTGGTGTTGCAGCTCAGTTTAATTATAGATTTTCAGTGATAAAACTCCCCTCTCTTGAAGGACTTACTTTTTTTCTGTTAAGGACTCTATAAGTAGAGACTGTGACCCTAATGGTTGGGAAGTACACATATGACCAGGGGAAAAAAAGTCTGAAAGCTTGTTCTGGAGAAATAAGTCTCCAAGAGACTTGAGTAGAGTAACGGCCTTTATGGATCATGCATGCAGACATTTCACACAGAATCATGAAGCCGTTAGCCCTTTCCCATATGGTTTCCTGTTTGCTTCAACTACAACATTGAATTGTAAATTTAATTTTTAATATCTAAGGTTCTTTTACCTTGATATTAAAAAACAAAACCAAAAAACCCCAGCCCATTGCAATTACAGAAGCAATACTGTAGGGGATCCTGCTAGAAAGAGCAAATTTGTCTAACTGACAGCCAGGAATCTGTTTCTGCTAATGATGTCCGTGCAGCAAACCTGGTGGATTTCATTAAGGGAATTTTCCTTCTCCTTTCTGAAAGGTGAAGAACGTGACCGCTTCCTTTATCCACTGGATGTTTCCCTGCCTCCAGCAAAAAAAACCCCTGAAGTTTTTACTGTTTTTAACAGTGAAAAGGCATAACTATTTGATAAAAGCTGCATTTATAACTAGAGGGAGGAACTCAGCACAGGGCAGTCTTCATTATTCTACTGTACCACTTGTACTACAGCAGTGCAGGGTTAATCTAAGCAACAGCAGGATGCTGCTCTGGCAGCCCTGCACTGTGCTCTCCTGCATGCAAGTGGTGCAACAGTACCTGAAAAATTACGCAGCATCCCTTCACATTGTTGTCATTATCTGCAGTCACGGAGCCTGCATGTCCTGATTCTCAGTCCAATGAATCATCAGATGATGCTGTCTGTACTGCTTGTGTCATTTTCTGTTTTATTAACGGCTAGTGCCTTTCATAGATATATTCCACATATAAATAACCAGATTGAAAGAACCAAACTAACATAAGATGTCACAATTCATTATGCACCAAGTGAGTTTCTAGCTTATCTGAAGCCAATGAAAAACCTGCCTTCTTGTTGAAGGCAGCTGATCTGGAATTTTATGCAAAGGATAATACAACCCAGAACAGTTTCTGCAGTACTGACCACTATATCCTGTCAAATACCGAGTGCTATTATGTGTTCTGTAACAGCAAGACAAAATAAATTGGGACTGAACGGCTCCAGTTCTCTCTCTATCCCTGCACAAAGAATTATCTCCTGATAAAAACTCCAAATACATCTGGTTTCTAGATTTGCAAAATGCCTTCTGTTATCCCATATGGCTACACACTGTTAGCAGTACGAATTTCTCTAATGACAGGCAGGATTTCAAAAGGTATACACAAGAAAAGGCAGCCTACCTTTTTCAGTGCTTTGAATTATGGAAAAATAAAAAAATGTAGGAAGTCCTAGAACACAAACCCTCATCCCTCTACCATAGAAGCAAACCCCCATACATCTGAGTTTAGGAAGTACTGCTAGAAATTCTGAACAAATCATCTGTTTTTAATACCTTAGCACTTCACATGATAACTTAGTAGGAACAGCTAACTGCCATATCCAAATTCTCCTGCCATTTGTATTATTCAGCACTATTTGTGTCCCTTTATGGAGTGTCTGGATGGTCTATAGTTCTCTCAGTAACAACGGCTTATTTGTTGCATTCTGGCATGGCAAAGACATCAATAAATACATCTCGTACTACATCACAACCATCCAAAAACCCTTGCACTAAGGGCATTTTAATTCTCATGATGGGCAGGTTGTGTGTTTAGAAAACAGTAGGAATGTTCTCCTCTTAATGGTGCAGATGGTGTGTTTTTCTGATGAGGCCTGAGTGTGAAAGAAAAATAAACTTTAATTATTAAATTAATTTTAATTTTAATTATCTCTATAAATTACCCAGTTATTTCATTCACAATTTCTACTCCTTGTAATTCAACACCAGGTGGGAAATGACCAGTTTACATTCAGTTCAATGCTGATTACAGCTGGTGGCAGACACTTTGCAAAGGTAGAATCAGTTTTTGATGAAAGCAGGCTTTTTGCATGTAAATATGTTACTTCCACAAAACTCTGGAGTCTAGTAACTAGGCAGGTCCTCAGCACAAATAGAGCGTGTTGGCAGCGCATTGTGACAAGTTCACAGGTATTGGGCTGTAAAATAGGATGAAATTACTTTATTTGCTGCGGACAACGTGGGATTTATTTATTTGTTTGTTTATTTATTTATTGCTTTGCAACTGTACTGCTTGTGATAATCGCCCATTCTCTTCCAAAGGGAGGTAGACAGGTATTTTAAATAAACATTGGAACCAATAACAGTAATATCCTTTCTCCAGAACATATTCTTTGACTCAATAGGTGATAAAATATACAACACTTCACCTGCAGCTCACTGTTTTCAATCTGATCTACGTCAGTACTGACCAAGCACTAGCATCCATCTTCTCCTAGGCAGCCTATGCAAAATAATGAACGGATGGCGCTTGTGGAGTCCCCGGAAGACATTTGCTACGCTACAGCAGTTACTATCAGAGTTGCCACCAATTAACTCTTACTGGCAGTCTCAGAGTGGAAGGGGAAAAATGGACTGGCATAGAAAATGAAGTGCCTCTTCACCACCATGATTCAGTTCCTTTGAGTCATGCTTATAGTACTGCCTTCAAGGATCATATTATGGATGAATTAAAAAGCAAATGTTTCTTCCCCAGCAAAATGTGATCTTTCTACTCTTCTATAAATATTTGCATGACTTTCCTACTAATTGAGAGTTCCTAGCCTTTAGATTTCTCAGTGTGGTAACAACTTTTGGCTTCACAGATGTAAAGAGAAGAAATACCCATTAGCTAGTTGAGTTGCTACATTATGGAATCAGCTTTGGTTTTCTTAGACCGATGATCACTAGTGTGTTGAGGTGTTTGTAATATGTTCAAGATATGCTACAGTTTGATTACCGTTCCACATGTATGTAATGTAGCGCATACTGCTATATCCAACATGAAACAGAAGAAATCCTGAAGAAAAGATAATCTTTCCGGAGAACTTCCTATGAGTTGTTCAGGCCTGAGAAATGCCATTCATCACTTGTTATGTGCCGTACTGCAGCTCTTCTCATGCCTGTTTCACATTTTTGTCCTTTTGCAGATCTTTGTGCCAGGCAGGTGCCCAATTATTTCCGTAATAGCAGAAATGATGATACTGAAATGCCTTTCTCTATCACTTTTGAACCCAGAGCTAATTGTCTGGGGTTATTGTTTGTATCGAAAAGCTGCCTGTGCAGTTGCCACTCAGCTGAAAATTTCAAATCTGACAGAGTCTTCTTTTTAATGTTATTCTCTGAATCCTCTATGTATTGACGGCAACATATTTCAGAGACACTTCCCTCCTTTACTTACACTTCTGTCCTTTACTTACATATTGAATATGAAACTTCATTAATTCAAGAGTCAGTCTTTGCATTCAGCCAAAATTCAGTCCCTGCCTTTATCAATTCAAATTTTATTTTAATTAGCATGAAGTGTGACACACGTGAACTCTACAGGGAATGGGGAAAGGAATGTTGTCTTTAAAAAGAAGCTTCTTGAACTCTAAATTCCCTGTACTCTTTCTTTCACCTGTAGAAAACGCAGGCTCAGATCCCAAAAACCAATTTGAGATCGTTACTAAATCCACTCATTTCTTTTTAGTTCTCTAACATTCAAACATATATGCATGAAATATAACATAGATATACAAATTAGAGAAAACCTGGGTTAATTTGTCTCTGCAATGTGTGTTGACACTGAAGGGCATATGAACTTTTAAACATTACTCTGTTCTTTTCATATACCCACAGATTCTTCTCAAATACCATAGCAAAACACATAAGCTTCTTGCTCAACATTAGGTCACTAGCCATGATTATCTCATTTTGGAGACTTCCTTGTATCAGCACAGCAGCTCACTTGCATGCTGGTGTTCAATTTTTTGCTGGCTTAGGGGTACAGCCTACAAGACCATTTTATAATACATATATATTAAGATCTGTGTTTACCTGAGGCTTAATGAGCCCTTTTGAGTTCATGATGGCAAATCATCCCATGCAGAGAGGAGTGTGGTAGAAAGAAACTTCAGATCCTGCCAGGGAAGTGTTGGTAGCAGAAGAACTTTGGAGATTTCAGGTCTAACTCCCCAGATTATTACCCTGTTCCTTTATTTTGTCTTGCTTGTCTTTGACATTTCACTTATGATGGTAACGTTTAAGGTACAGGCCTTCTGCTTGAGGATGATCTAAAACCCAGAGACTTAAGTTGTCCCATGTGGTAGTAAATCACTATGCCTCACAGCATGAGAAAAATGCCTCATGTCATGGCTACTATCACATAGAAGATTAAAAAAATTTTTTTTTTGATTATTTATTGTATTCATACAATCATTTAGGTTGGAAAAGACCCTTAAGGTCATCAAGTCCAACCATACTGCTGGATAATCTAGCTTCAAATTGTTCTGTGCAGAGCAAGAGCAAAGGAATTAAACATTACCTATAAGCAAATCACAGTTCTTGCGGCATTTTAAAAAAATTGTTCAGTATATGCAACAAGAATGGCTTATTCCAACTTTTTTATAACCTATGGCTCACAACACTGACTTCAGTTAACTCTCTGAAGGGTTCTGTCTGCCTGCTCTCCCAACACTCCTCTGGTGCAAGGAGCAGGGAAGGTCGGCACCTGCCTTTTCTCCAGGCAGCACCAGATTTCAAGTATAATCACGAGCAGTGATTTTACAGAATCTACCCTGTAAAAAAACAGAGGGTTTTTACTCTTGTCTGCCAGTGCCTCATGTTTCTAAAGAATCAAAAATACTTTTATGAAGTGAAGGGAAAATGAGATTGCGTAACAGTATAAACTCCTACATTTCAGACAGACAAAAGCTGGCTGTGCCTTAGAAGAGTAGCTGAAATGTGAGCTGTTGTATGACATAGCAAAATGCGCCTGTTATGGTACAGGTCATTTTTCTGCGAATACTAAATACGCTTCAGACACTCGCCGGGGCCAGCTGCGCCTGTCCGAGCTGCTTGCTTTAACATTCAGCACTGTGCCGAGGCGGGGTGTTAGATTTGGTTTTTTAAGCGATGCAGTTTCAGGTGACGGCCGCTACCCCCACAAACCAACCACAGTCCGGGCAAGGCCTCCACCTGGAAAATAAATTAGTTTTGTACCTTGTGTTCACCCACCCCGCTTAACTCCTGTGATGGACACACGCCCGTCCCTCCAGCTGGAATTGCCTTCAACGCCATGGCCGAGGCTGCGACGCAGCTGTCTCGCTAACGGCAGGGTAAGACTGGTTTCAGCTGTGCCGACCAGACCGACCCGCGGCTGGAGGATTCCCCCGCCCGGGTCCCGCCGCTGCCCCCCTCAGGGAGCTGCCCGACGGCGAACGCCTCAGGCGGCGC
>VYZV01025788.1:528350-562144 GCA_013401275.1 Pandion haliaetus
CGCCGGCGGGCGGGCAGCCGGTACGTCTTGCTGTGGTCTCGGGGCGCCTCGGCTGCTGGAGGGTGCCCGCGTCGCGGCTGGGGGTCGTAGGGCGCTTATTTACCAGCTCAGTGGGCCACTGCGGGGCAACAGCGGCAGCTCTTCAGCCAAAGTGTTAGGAAAAGGTTTTTTCCTGTTGGGATTTGTGCGTTCCAGACCAGCCAGTTATGGGCGATGGCGTCGAGCGGGTAGGTTTTGCTCGCTCTCTGTGGCGGGCACACAGCCCCTCGTGGGGCTGCAGGCACAGGGGTACAAACCCGGAGCGTGATGGAGCAGCTACTGTGCTGCAGAGGGGTCAGGTCGTTCTCTAAACCCGTGTGGGGTGGCAGTAAGAAAATCGTGTTGTTCATATTGTGTCCATTTCCCCATCTGTTAAAATGCAGTTTATTATTTTATGCTAATAGGAGAAGAACAAAGTAAATATAAGGCATATTTTTATTTGTAAAGCTCCGTATGCAA
Organism: Pandion haliaetus; assembly: GCA_013401275.1. Taxonomy (NCBI): domain Eukaryota; kingdom Metazoa; phylum Chordata; class Aves; order Accipitriformes; family Pandionidae; genus Pandion; species Pandion haliaetus. The sequence goes on from VYZV01025788.1 coordinate 528,849, forward strand.
TCCCTCAAATTGTTTATCCGCTATAAAAATGCGAAGAGGCTTTGCCTGGGAAGAGTGAACAGTGAAAGTCTCGTCTGCGTGACCTTGCACGCGTTTCTCAGGGAGCCCGAGTGGAAGAGCAGAACAGTTCCTCCCGCGGTGCTGGTACTGGGCAGCCCTCCAGCCGCCATGCCCGTATGCTGCCAGCGTGGCCCAGCCTGTGCCGTCCTCCCAGCGGGGCTCGGCTGGTGGGTTTGGAAAGCTCCTGCGCCGGCTGTGTCCCACCGATCCCCCTCCGTTCCCTTCTCCCACCGCCCTGGTTCCCGACATCCTTCCTCGAAAGCTCGCTGGCAGTGGCAAAATCCTGCGTGGGGTTGTTGGATTTTTTCTTTCTTCTGGAGGTGGAACCGTCTGATCGGAGTTTTAAAAGGCAGAAGGTATTTCAGAGAGACAGGCTGACTGTGAAACCACGAGGCCCATTTTGCTGATTTGTTAGCTCTGAGTCCCACTGCTTCCCAGGGCAGTTGCTTTTGCTGTCAGATCTACACGACTGACTTACACTTTTATGGGGTGAAACTCACCTCAAAAACCCCCTGTTAAACAGGTACAGTTTGTAGAAAAGAATGTATTTCAAAGAGGTTCGTAAGTGATGCTTCCTGGTACTTCCATAGCCTTTCTACTCTGTCCTGGCCTTCGGGTATCTGTTCAAGTATTTCTGGGATGCTCTTTGAAACATTTTTTGTTCTTTTCTCACCAGGAAAGTAGCAATGTGGTAAGAGAGCGGTGCCTGCATGGAGATCGATAGCTTTGGGTCACTGTAGTTCCCTAGCATTCAAAAGATATTCCTATTGTAGAAGGCCTAGATTAGCAGCAAAATGTAGATTTCCAGGGCTGACAGTTAAGCAAGTGGTGGCAAAGTCTGGTTCATCGTTCTGTAGCGTATTTGGTCCTGTATATCCTGACAAGCTTCATTCAGTCAGTATTTATTATCTAAGATACAGTGAAATGGGAACCTGAGAGATCTAAAAGATGTGGGTTAGAAGGTAAGTAATTTCACCACAGGCTTTTGCGCTTCTCACAGTAACCACTATTACTTTTCACAGCGATACCCGGTAGAGTTCCATGGGAAGCATCTCAATTTTTTTGTTGGCTCCAGTGGTTTTGGATTTGGCTTGACTGAGGTAATTTCAGCGATAGTTTTTGTATTGTTAGTGTCACTGACAGGGCTAGGTGTGTACCTCTGCAAATGCATGGCATGACAGGGAATGTCATGATATCATTCGTCACTTCTTTTGTCAGATTGTGGGTGATGCTTTGAAGCCACAATAGACTCTGACTTTTTGTAACCGCAGTATGTGCACTTTCACTTTTCTCATCCCAACTGGAGGTTATAAGATTAGGTTTGAAATGTGTCTTTGTTGCCCAGTAAGGAAAGAGATGGAGCCCAAATCTGCTTATGCTCATCTGGTGAGTTTGGCCTAGGAAATGTGCACTCAGTGAAGGTTGCATTTACGGTTTTCTAGGTGATACCTGGTCGATGCTTCGCCAACTGTCTCTGCAAAATTCTTATTGCTGCCAAGCTTTAGCCCTGGCAGACATTGAAGAGTATTTTTCGTAGGCACAAATTTCATCCTAGATGCACACTTTTTCCAAACAACTATATCATGCAGAGTAATAAACTCATCAGCAAAAGCAAGAGCCAGAACAGTCAGAGTGCTTCGTATTTTTTGTTCCCACTTAAACTTTATGTCTTCCTTCTTCTGCAGCGCTTAACTGTAGGGCTTCTCTTGAGGTTTGTTTGGGCTGCATTTGAAACTAGGGGCACACGTTCTTGTAACACATGATTCAGAGGAAGAGGGAACATGAATTTCTCGACACTTTAAATTCTTCTGTAAGAGGGAATCAATGACTTGGAAGTGTAATCTGTGCTTCCACCTAGGAAGTTAGAGGACAAAGGCAAGCTACTGTGTGATTTGAATGAAGGCCTTGGCAAGCAGCAAAATTTTTCCTGCGGCTACCCTGGCCTATACGTGAGCCTCAAAAAAAACATCAAGAAGAGGGAAAAAGTCAGAGATAGAATTCTCATTCCCAGTGGTTGAAGGGCCCCAGGCAGAAGTAATTGGAAAATACTTAAGATCTTATAACAATGTTAGCCACATTTTGTTTTAAAGTTACAGTGCAATAATCTTCTTTACTGATGTGAAGAAGCTTGGTGAATTAAAAAAACCCAAAACTAATAGAGTAGTTAGGAATGGTTCTGTTTTCAGTTGAAATAATCACATTGCTCTTGCTTGTAATGTAGTATCTAATATTATGGCATACTGCTGCAGTATTCTTGCCTCTTGGAAAAACAATGTGGAACAGTCTCCATCAAGAGTGCGGAGCTTCCATGTTAACAGTCAAGGCGCTGTTATCAGCGGTGAGTCTGAAGGAATTGTAACAAATCCTGGATATTTGCTGCAGGGAAAAAGGTGCGTAAGAGTGTGGCTGGGCATGGGAGGAAGGGGTTACAGTACTGTGTCGAGCTGATGTGAACAAACTGAAATGCCGTAAGGCTGAACTTACTTGAAGAACAAAAGGAAGTAGGCAGTGTTCTGACTTCTGCCGTGACTGAGGAACAATAACGGTACATTGCACGCGGTAAATGTTATTTAACTCATTTCTCTTCTTTTGTATTGGGGTCTTCTAAATTGGTCCCCAGGAGGAGTTACTTTGGATGTAGTACTCTGAATGGGCTTGCAGTTCCCAGCGGTGTCATTATACAGGGGAGCAGCACTTGGTTTGATGTGCTCCTTTGGGGCCCTCCTGCCTTGTTTCAGCATGCTCTCCGCAATGACTTCAGGAGCGGGGTGCTTTTCTAATGATACCTGGGATGGGCTTCCCGTGCCCGCAGAGCACTCGGTACCTGCCAGAGCCGAACCCCGCAGCTGCAGAGGGATGCTGCAGCACTGCGTGGAGCAGGTTGGAGCCGAAATTCCATGCGGTGCTTTCAGGAGCATCTGAAGCAGTGTTGCCCATCTGATGTTCTGAGGTCCTTTTCAGCTTTGCCTTTCTGTGATTCCGTGGTGCCACTTGCATATTTTACCATATTTCCTTATAAGGGTCTTAAATAATTCCTTACACTTACATTTCTATAGCATTTTTGCTAAGAAGGTGAGAGTTATTCTTTCCTCGTGTATCGTGGTGGTGCCACAAGATTTTTCATGGAAGGAGACAGAGGAAATTTTTCATATATTTTTTGGCATGTTATTTGATCTCAAACTCCCAAGAGATTCAAAGGAAGGAAGGAACGGGGCTAATTATATACCAGGAGTATGTAGGCTGAGAGCACAGAAACTTCGTGATTTGCACGCTGCTTCATGTGGAAGGGAGGGCAAAATCTGCATCTTCCTACACTGGAGACAGTGATATAACTGTAAAACTTCAGAGACTTTGTGGCGTTCCTCACAGATATCTTGTGTTCTGATGCAAATTCTTACAGTACTTGAAGCAAATGGGATCATCATCTAATCGGATAAATGACGAGAATGTTTATACTTAGTTTTTAAATAACCTGTATCATATGGCTTGGCAAATAACATACATTTCTGAATATTTCCACGAGTGGCATGTTAATGTCAAAGCATATATTGCTTCATTTTCAAAAGTTCTGTCCTTAATCTGTTCATTTCATTACTACCTCTAGGTCATTAGTATAGTGACACCCAAGGGGGAAGAGAGAAATCAAATGACAATGTAGGTGATGTCTGACATTAGCCAAATGTCAGGCTTTCTGATGGAAGCATCAAAATTAATCTGAAAATGTTACACCAGTTTTAGTCATTTTCCTAAGAGATTGAAAATACAAGAGGCAGGCTGATGACATTTTGATTATAGTCTCAAATTGCAAAGACCTTACAGAACATATCTTCTCCTCTTGCATAATTAAAACCTGCTGTCACCTTGATCTTTGTTATATTTTTCCATGTCCTGGCAGGTCTCTTGAGTTTTGCATGCTATTGATCCTTGTTGTTTGAGAAAATTTGACATGTCAATATTGCTCAGATGAGTAAATGGCTCTTTGATTTTGATATTAAGGGTAAAGATGGGGGGGAAAAAAGTACATGGTAGAAGCGGCAATGCAAGATTATCAAGTAACTGGAACCCAAGTAAGTGCAAGAAAGTGAATTCAAGTCATGACTCATCAAAACACTGAAGCACATGTCTAGCTTTAAACCCTCGGGTTAATCCCACTAAGTGTGATTCCTGAGTGGATTCCTGAGGCTGTCCTTAGGACCAGGAATGCTCTTTGTAAGGACAGCAAACCCGCAGGTGCAGCCCCGGGTCATCTCCTGGTGCATGTCAGCCTCTGCAGGGCTAAGCGCGGCTCAGCTGCTCACTGCGTCAGCAGGCAGGTCCAACAGCCTGCCTCTGTCTGTCTGAGAACCAGCTGGGTCGGGGGGCAAGGCAGGATTGAAGATGCTTTCAAAACCACTCTCTGAGTGTTATGGATATAGCTGTGGGCTACTGACTGCTGAATCCAGACCCAAGACCCATCCAAGCCTGAGAAGTTATTTTGTTCTTCATACTTGAAATGAGAAAAAAAAACTCAACTGCCCTATATAGTTACTCTTTAAGCTACAGTAAATGCATCTTCAGCATCTAAGGAAGCCTAGCCACCATACAAGCCTGCTCATCTCAGGATTGGCAATGTCTTTGAACAAAAAAATAAAATTAATCCTTGCTACAGCGAACCTTGTGTGCTGCTGACTAGTCCAGCTTATGGTTTATTAGCCAGGGAGGGCAGAAGGAAAGCTGGCAGGTGCAGGCTGTTGGGCACCATCGGAGCATCTTGTTGCTTGAGCCCTGCTTTGGAAAGACCGGCCGGTCCTCGTACTGCAAACCTCCCTGTGTGGGTGCTTCCTCTGCAGTTGTGTTAGGTCTGCTGCCTTGTGAGGACAGCCGTGCTGAGCAGCGGCAGCACATTTAAGTTTTGTGAACTGATGTGCAGCACTTCGAGAAAAGCTTGCCTTTCAACAGATGCCTCATTTTTAGAGCTGCTGGTACTGCTTTATCTGCACACTATCCCAAGAAAATGAATTGTGTGATGGCCAGAGAGAGGAAGATTTTTCCCAATTTAAACCATTTTAAAGCATGTTTAGTTCTGCCATCTGTCGTAAACAGTAAAGCATCCTGCCTGAGTGTATTATAAAGTGGCATTTTTATGGTGACAGAGAGTATAATGGGCTCTAATGTAGTTGAAGGATACTGTATACAGCTCTAGTGGTAAAATAGCATAGTTCTAAATGCGGTGCAGTGGAAGGGCTTGGAAACTCCAGGTTCAGCAGCTGAACAGGTGGGATGCTTTGCAGAACAACTCTGTGCAGGTCTTTGAGGGAGGGATTCAAAGTATAATTTCAGGAGAAGACTTTCTGGCCCCTGTTAGAGAATGTTTGCCAAGCCTTGGGCTCTGGCAAGGTCAGAATTTAGTGTAGTGGCCCTAAAAATGGGCAGCTGTGGAGGGAAAGAGAGAGTTTCTTCTGTGTTACAAAACACCTGAGTGCATCTCCTTTTTCTGTATACACTGCTCTTTGCAATCAGTGAGTTTTTAGTTTTTTCCTATCACCCTTTCTGACAAACACTTATGAGAACTAAAAGGATTAACTTTAAGTTTTGATTTAAATCTTAGAATCTGGAAGCTGCTGCTTACATTATTGAGGATATTTACACTATTTGTATGAAAAGAGAAGATTAATTATGTCTGTTGCATCTAGCTCCTGACACTGAAAATACTCTATAGGTAGATGCTGCACAGCTGCAAGTGCCAGTAAACTGTTCTAGTTCAACTGCTTTCAAGTAAGATCTTTTGTTGTTTCAGATGCACTTTCCCACTTTATCTGCTGCATAAATACTTCCTGCTTTTGAATTTTTGACACCAAATGAACACTCCTGAAGCCCGGCAGGGTTCAGTCCTGACACTGTGTTGTGTTTGTGAAGTCTGACATTGCCAGCTCTGGCAAGGGACATTCTTGAAAAAGAAATGTTTTATTACTGGGTCCTCAGCTGAAACCCTAATTAGTTCTACTGGTGCAAAGAGCTGAAGTATTACAAAATACTGTGAGCCTGTGGATGAAAACTTTATATAAAATTATTGTGTAGGTTTGGGCATTTGTTTGAAATCAGCAGTGAGTATTTTTCCCCTCTTTCTTCCCTTCCTTTGTAACTACAATCATCTTTGTGAAAACAACTTCCTTTGCAGGCAATAACGATCCTATTTCCTACTGTTTTCTCTGCAGTCACATAGCTGAAGCTGTGCGGTGTGCGTTTTACCAGAAGGATCTTTCTTGTGAAAGAAGAGATGCCTCTTCCCCTCCCACCTCATCAAAACTGCTGTGTGTGGGTGCTATATAGCTTATCTGATGTTCTGGAAAGCATTGGATGTATCGGGAGCGCCCAGATCCACTGCACTGTATTACACGCGGGTGTTCTAGTATGAGGAGTGGATAAGGTCAGTGTTATTTGTAGCCATGGCATGCTGGGTTTCAGAGTGCATAGTCCTGTCAGTAGGGAACAGAAGAGAGTTCTGACTTGTAGGGTTTAGTCCTTGCCAGCACCAAAACGACCACTTGGCATTACGGATGAATTGGATGCCTTTACTTCAGGACCAGGAGAGCACCTCTGTTCCCAGGAGACCTGTCAAATTTCTACCAAGTCATCAGGATTCCCCGCCACAGTTCTGGGCAACTGTGCCCAGGAAAGATGAATGGAAATTGGGATAGATGTGGTGGAGGACTCTTAAGATGATCGTGGGAATGCAGAGCCTTTTGTCTGTGAAAGAACTAGAACTTTCCTGGCAAATGTCATCCTTCCGACTTTTGTGGGGGAAGACATCCTAATTAATTAGGGGCACAGAATTTCTGGTACCACAGATAAGTGGTTTTCTACACAGCTCTTGTTAAAAAGACAAGTAGCTTGATAAAATCAATTAAGATCAAGTCCAGTTGAAGTGACCGTAATGGGAGGGCAACTTACACTGCCCAGCCAAAGAACTGGAGTACATGCTGAACCTGGAAATAGGAACAGGTCGTGGCATTTGCAGGTTCTTACTACTTGCCATCTCTTGAAGTGAATGAAAGCTCTTACTTGATGATGAATTTTGTAGCAGTTTTTTCTGGCTTTAAATGAATGGCGGGGCATGTAAGACAAATGTGTGCAATGTAAGATTATTTTAAAAAATAATAGGTTGTTTGACTGTTGACTGCAAGTATGATTTTGGGTAGTAAATTCCGCTGCAAGGGGAAATAAGTGAGACTGTCCCAGGAGGTTTTTCTGGACTGTCTTATCCTAAAGACTTGCACAGGGTTTCCTGTCAATAGCTTTTATTTGATGGTGTTTCTCCTGACAAGTGCCTTCTGAAAAGTAAGTGGTCTTTAATTCATTTGTGCTCAAATTTGCATTTCCTTAATGCAAAACAGATGCACCTCTATCACTGCTGACAACAAGTCAAGCTCAGTTCAGAGTTTTCTCAAGGATATAAAAATGTTATGGAAGACAAATGCCCAGACAGGAAAGATCCCACAACAGTCCTAAAGTAATCATGGAAAAAATGATGCGGATATTTGGACTTTACATTTTAATGAGACTCTTTAGAAACCTTAAATCCATTTGCTTTTCCTCTTCTAGGCTTATAGAAGGGAGAAGACAATGACTGTAAAGAGAAAATTTGGCATTAATGTTGGTGAAGAAAAGTGTTATGTTAAGTATTAAATTCCTTTGCAGATACCCTCTGCATATAGTGAATAAGTAGAAATAGGTTTAAGAAACACTGTAAAATTAAACTTTATAAGATTACTTTTTTATGGAATATGCAGTAGCTGCCATGTAGAATAAATGTATGTTTTTCATTATATTTTTATTATGCATTTAAAGCACATTAAGGAGCAAACAACCATCAAAGAAAAAGGAACTTATTAGATTTAGCAAGTAATCATATCAGGTTTATGTATGGTTATATTTCCTGAAAACAGGGAAAGATGCATGTCAGATGTCCTTTCAGGCTATTTAGTAAGCCATTTTTCTTTGGGAGAACAATATTAATGGCTGTTTTGCTATGTTCATGCTGTATCGTATGAGCATTTTGTCTTTTTTATTATAGTTTCTTATAAGTGTGCCATTACAGCTTGAACAATCCAGTAGAGCATCTGGAAAAATATATTGCTTTGATTTTTGTCTCTAAATGGGCATTAGTTTGTGTGTGAGCTTCTCGGTTGTTTAAACATTTAGGCAAACATTTGAGGTTTTGTGGATGGTGTTGAAGAGTCATTTCACATTGTCCTCCAGAAATGAAATTTGTGCAGTTGCGTGAGCAATTCAGCGATTGTTTAACATTGTTTTGGGATACTTCCTGATCCAACATTGCTTTTGTCTTTCAGTTTCTCTTTTGTGGATAATGTTATTTGTCACCTGTTCTTCATCAGTATTAAATCTGCCTTAGATTTTGGTCTCTCCCAGGCAAACCTCCATTGATTTCTTTCCTCCCTGTCCCCCAGCCCTGCCTGGGTCTGCCTCCCTCCCAGGCTCAGCTCCTTAGCTTCAGGACATCCACCTGTGTGGCTGGAGTTACTGGTGCTTTGGAAACTACATGTGGAAGTTGTCCAGGCTGTGTGAATTACAGTGTTGGAGGACTGATCCTTGGCTATCACTTCTGAATATTAGGGGGTTGTACTTCTGTTCAGGAGACTCCTCAGAGGCACCTGTGCTGCATGCCGCGCGTTCAGAAGTCCAGCCCATCAGGCTGCCCACGCTTCAGGAAATGTATTGCCGAGGGATATTTTATTAGTGCTTGTATATATCAGAGTTTCTCTGGTCGGTGTATCTTTTAAAACTTTGACATTTGCAATTGCTGGTCCAAGCAAATTGCCCTTCAGTAATCTTGATCCCAGTATTGCAGCTCTCGAGTAGGGCTGCCAGACGCATGGCGTTTCTTGTAGGGTCTGTGGTCCCCCCACCTGCCCCAGCCCCCTCCTAGTTCAGATATCCTGACCAGAGGGGCAGGGGTGACTTTAGTCATTTTTTGGATGGGTAGGTGGCCTGCCCAGAAGTATGCCCCAGTCTGGGCTTACTTAATTACCACTTGTCTGAGGCTCTATGGGCTGGTTACAAGACGGACATTATATTTTTGTGATTTTGTATTAGTGCTAGAAGGAATTTAGCATTGTCTAGTGACTCAGATAAAATACCCCTTTGTTGGCTTAAGTAATACCATCGTAGTAAGGTTAATGTGGGTATTGAATGGTCACTTCCATTGAAGTGCTGAAAGCCAAAATGGCAATACTTGTTTCCATGCTGAATCACTGCAGTAAACTTAGCAATAAGACTTGACATTCTCTGCCTAATAAAAGCAATTGTTGTGCTCAAATTGTGACTCTCTTTATATAAAGGAAAAATAATGTTAAGCAGTAGTGTATAGCATTAGCACTTTGACATTTGTAGAAACTGTGAAAGTACTTATTCATTTAGTTGACAAATGTTACTTCAGAAGCAAATTATTTCTCTTAGTGGCAACCTGATTTATATTGGTGTAACACAATGTGTTTTTTGAAAAAGTGGTTTTCTTCTAAAGAATTGTTAATTAATTTAAGATTCATTTCACTGAGTATTTTGGGATTCTGTATTTTCGTACCACCTATTCTTAGAGCAACATCCTTGAATTTCTTCTTCACAGACATTCCTTAAGCAACTTTTCCATCGTGTATTAAACATTATAGGTTTATTAATTCCTACATTATTATAGGAAAATTAAATAAGGGTGTTCTGCAGTACTGATCTGGGGGGTCCTGGACAAGATGGAGCTCTGTTGCTTTTGCTGATGAGCATAGCTGAAAATAGGCTGCAGGAATTGTACTTTAAACCGTAGTGAGGAGGAGTTTCACTGTTATGCTGAAGGTGAAGGATGTGGTACAATGATTGACTGCTATTAGTTTTACTTAGGGCTCTGTGTCGGGTACCTCCGTGAAAGTCAAATCAAGTTTTTATTAGTTTGATGCAAAAAGCCTTGTTCATTTATCAATTAAATGATCTCAGAGCTAAACTGCATAGTTGGACAGCTTTTTATGACCCACTGTATGCTTTGTGTAGCATTTAACGTGGTATGAGCTAAAATTCATTACTGTCAAAGCATCTGCAGCACATAAGGAATAAATTTGTGAACATTTTCAAAATGTGAAGGATAGCCCAAAAGCTGTAAGAAAAACAGTAAAAATTTGGTAATGAATACATCACTTCTTCCTAAAACGCCATTAAGGGTTTTTAGTTTTTGTATTTGCCTGTATTTCGGCCACCATTCTGCTAGAAGAGTGTTGCTCCTTTCTAGCTCCTTCCTTCCACTTGACTCTTTTTGGAACATTTAATCAAAATCTGCATCTAGTTGCATTAAGCTGTTTCTGAAAGTGTGCAGAAAAATGATTAGTGCTTTTGCAGCAGGGCATCTCTTTTGCTGGGCTCAGTCAGCTGTGGGACCGCATGGCTTGAGTGTTTAAACAGATAAAGATACGGCATTTCTTCCGATTTTCAAGAACATGTGCTATAAAACCAAGAAATGCCAGAAAAGGATTTAGGAAAATTACAGAAACAGACACAACATTGTTTACAATACTTAATTGTTAACTTGTTTTACAGTTATTTTTATGAAATTTAAAGGTATTCCCTGTTTATTTGAACGAAATGACCAAGGAAGAACAGTAATCATGGGGAGGAAATTTAATTTCCGAATTCAGAGATAAAAGGCTGCTTTGCTTGAGTGATAGGAAACACCAGAGTGAATGCAGTAATGTACAGCTGGCTTGTAAAAACAATCATCCAAATGCTGCTTCTCCAGCAGCGTAAGTAATGTTCACTTGCTACAGCCGCATGCGCTTTCAGAATAAGTTAGTTATTTTGCTGAAGATTCAGCTGAATTCTTATCTGAGACAGGTCAGCCTGGTTTGAGGCAGTGTTATATCATAGAATTTTGAACTGATGAACAATTGGAACAGTGTTGGGTTTGTTTTTTTTTCAGATTCTCTCAGTGGTTCACTTAGAACAGCAAAGGCTGTGTTTTATTTCCAAATCAATATGATCCTCTGATAGATGCTGTTTATTTGAGCATAATTTCACTTTAAATAGCAGCCACTCCTTGGGAGGGCTTGGCCATCAAATAAAGGGAGAAAATGTGATCAATGTTTATATAAATAATAGCTAGTGTTTATTTTCTGTCCCAGAAGGGTGGCATAGTACAGGTATGCACCTTTGTAGAAAGGCTGAAGATTTATTGGGTAATGGCTTTAAAATTTACTCTGTGCAGTCTGTTTCATGAAAAAACTTCCTGATACTGTTGAATGGATCCTGTTTCCTTGTCTCTGCACAGGGATGATCTTTTGCTGTATGTTCAGTAGGGCTAATGCCAGAGATGTACAACAAAATTACTCCTGGCCACATTTGTGCCATGCATTGAGTAACTGGCTGCTTATAGCTGCTTCTCCAAAAGTGACTGAAGCTGTTGTCAGCGAGCTTGGAGTAGTGCTTAGTCAATATCTGAATATTGTTTCTTTTATGGTTTTATTTGGGATTCCTATCACTATTTTCCCATAGTAAGCATCTGTATTTTTATATACAAATTTCTTGAGTAATTTAAATTAATTTTTAGACGGTTATCATGCTCTTCATGTTGTTAGGGTACATTTGTAATTGTGTCATTAGGACAGTTAATTGCACTGTTTAATGATGTTATATCAATTTCCTTATTAAGCATAATGAATGAAATGCGACGGACATGCGCACAGGCAATTTTGAAGGGCCAGTTTCTCAGATGATGTCTTTCACACCATTAAGAAAAATGGCAGAAATGCATTTGAACTGTATTGCAAGGTGCTTCCAAACTGGCTTTGACAAAAAATGTAAACTGACTTTTGAAAGAGAAAAGTAAAAGAAAGTTTTGCATTTTACCATCTATTTTAAACCTTTAAACCTAAGAGAAGACTGGATAGATTAATTATATAAACAAGAAGATGACAGTTCCTGTAGTGAAGCTCCTTCCACCAGTCTGGGTTCCTGTTCCCTGTACAGGGTGATGCTGTTATGTCGGGCACTGCGGTGGCAGAGGGTGATTGGCTTTTTTGGTTGGTGACCCAGGGTAACGGTAACTTTCACAACAAAGGATGCCCCTTCTGAACTGGAGGAGTGCGAGATTTGGTTGATTGAAGATGTGGCTGCCAGAGATTGAAAGTTCAGACTAGCGTCTGATTTGGATTTTGCCGATGTTGGTGTGTGCTGTTGCCTGGAACTGGGTCAAAATATGAGGCTGGCTTTGGATGAGTGGGTAGTGGGTCTTTTTCCTAAGCTAATGGCAGAGCATGTTTAGTGAGTTTAAAGACTCCCAGCAAGTGTGAGCAAGCAGGAAACGCTTGAGTCATGACTGAAGAGAACTGTGAGCTAAGACACGGTATGGAAGCCAAAGGAAGATGAGATATTGATGGGGGGGAGTGATTTGTAGTGTCAAAAGCAAGGGGAAGGTGAGAGGGAGAGGCTGGAGGAGTCAGGTGCAGAAACTTCAAGAAAAGGAATGTTTCCTTATTGTTCTCTTAAGTTTATTAGCTGTAACGTTTCCAAAAGGTTGAGTTGAATCCATAGGAATGAAGACTAAGGGTGTTTTGTGGTAGGCTTGAAAAGTGAACTGGTTTGAGGAAGAATTCGTGTACCGTTTTTCTTGGTTTGGTGTTTTTATACAGATGATGCATTGTATAATGGTTATTAATGCTGAAATACTTTATAATTCTGTCATACCCAGTGAGATAATTTATTTTTTTGGAGTTATGGCAACATTTCGTTGTTTTCCAAAATCTTCCCCAGAATGAGTTTGTGCTGAATTATAGCAGTTTACAGATGCACATAGAGTAGCCTGGTACGATGCTCGCTTGGGAGCCAGTGGGGCCGCATCCATCACAGCAAGGAGAGTGTCTCTGAGCAAGGCAAGCTGGGGAAGTTACTATTGCCTGTAGTCTGTTTTGTTCCTGATCCTTGTAATCTAATATGCTGTTAGGTGAGCTGTTGTGGGGAGTGTTTGGCCTCAGTCCCTTTGGGGTAGTAACTCCTTCCCCACCACATGGGATGGGATACTTTGCACCTCATTTGAAGAGGGTGGCGTGGCCTCCCTCCTACTGTGTCCCCATCCAGCTCCACAGAGTAGAGAATAAAGCTACGAGTCTGTTTCTCAGCTGGTGGGGTAGCTTGTTCTTCTTCAGGCTGCAAGGGGGCAATACCCCCTTGTATTCCTTGTGTCTGGGAAGTGGCTGTTGACTCTCACCTTGAGTGGTGGCTTCTGCGTAGAGCAGCATGCTCTGCTCTTGAATCCAATATGCAAATTCACCTGAGGTTCTGCCATACACCTTTCTAAAGCCTTTGATGTGAGCAGCGTGCCAAGCTGATGCTTCAGTAAATTGCAGGGGAGGGGTTTTGTATTGAGCTTGGTGGGATATGGACTGCTTTTTCTCAGAAATTGAGAACAGCTCTGGCCTATGTGGGATGGAAAATACCAGTCAAACTCGTTCTCATTTGAAAATTGTTTTCTAACTCAGTTTTCTAAAGCTGAGTCAAACGTTTCTTTTTCATTTATTCCTTTTGTCCCATAAAATTGGTGGTGTTATTTTAGTGCCTAACAGCTTCTAATAGTGGGACCTTGGTGTGTGTGGCGGCATGCAGACAGAGTAGGAGTAGTTCTTTGCTCCAGAGCAAGCCTACAATTTAATGGCAGAGATGGATGTGGGGTAGTGGGAGGAATATAGCACGTAAGCAAGATGAATAATGAGGAGTCAAAATTATCTCACTGTCTTCAAGTACTTAAAGAATCACAGAATTAAACATATGTGCTTAAAAGCTATATATGTGGGTAAGTGCTGTTCTAAACTGGGCTAAATAATGTACCTGCTTGCTTTCTTGGTTGACACCTCCAGGCATGGACTTGCTGGGTGTATTTTGAGGTTTCTTATTTTTTTAGCTTTAGTTTGACAGAATGTATTTGAGAAAGTTAACGTTGTGTACGTGCTGGGTGGGCTTTCTCCCCTTGAAAAGCTGCTTTGAATTAATGTCTCGTAAGTGTTAAGAGGGTTATAAAATGTGTTGTATGACTAAGATGATGTAGCTAATCCTGTCACCTGTGGTAAGCTCCTGTTCCAGGCCTCAAAAGGGTGTTGTGTGCTCTAAACTGGCCTGCCCTCTGGATTTTTGGGGTGGAAAAGTTTGAAATTATTCATCCAAAATGGTTCCTTATGCATGCAGACTACTGCATTTGCTACTGTTTGTGTGATCTCTAATGAGAATAATAAAGCAGAAGGAAAAAGAAGTATTTTGTGTTGCTCTTGGAAGCCAAAATATGAATGAATTTTCTCCTGCCTTCTGATCAGTGTGTGAAGTAGTTACTGGAGACTTCGATGCAATATTAAAGACACAAACAGATTTGACAAAGTTTTCTTTTCCCCCTGGAATTTGTAGTAAATAGAGATAAATTATCTCATCTGTTTTCTGTTTATTAACCAGGACTGTATCAAATTAAGTTCCTCTAGTGTTGCTGTGAGACGGAGGTATAATCACTACAGCTCTATTTAATCATACTCCGCCAACATGAGCTCGCAGGCAGTGGGACTTGAGGAATTTACAGGCCCTATGTTTGGCCACGTGTGTGTGCATGTGCAGAGATGCCATTTAAAGAGTACAGCTTGGACATACCTGCTAGAAAGCTCTTTTATTCTCTCTTGCTTCATTTATTCCTCCTCTTCGTACTTCTAGTCTCACCTACAACTTAGATACAACACGTTCATTTATGACCAATAAAATGTTTTCTGTGCAGAGAACTGTTTTCTGCAACGAAGATGGATTTTTGTCTAAATGAATCTTTTCAGAGTTGTGGTATGAGGTTGGAATGTAGCTCTGGAGGCTTTCTGGATCCATCCTCCCACTCAGGGGGCCAGCCAGCTTAAGGTTACACCAGGTTGCTCAGGGTCACATCCAGTTGAGCTTTGAGGTTCTGCAGTGCTGGAGATAACGCAGGTCAGGACAACCTGATGTGAAAGCAGCGTTTCTTGCTGGAAGTGTTGTCTGGAGAATGGAAGAAACCCCTAAGACAGGTTAGAAATATGCTGTAGTCTCATGTATTAGTTTAAGTTTAGATAGCATCCTCCTCGCTGTTTTTGCCGACTCTAAAAACTGTGAATAGTTTTAAATAACCTGTTTCAGAAAACAGTACTTGGAGAGGTCGGTGTCCCAAAACTGGTTAGTCCTTTTTGGCCCATCTATAATCAGTAACTTTTTCCATAGTAGCACACAGGATTCAAAGAGTTCTTTAGTTGTATTAATGTGGTAGATTCATTTGATGGAGTTAACTTTAATTCTTTGTTCAAAACCACCCAAACCACCTTTGTCACGTCTCCCATATCACCTTTTTGAAGCCTGCATTAGCTTTTAAAATACGGCTTTCTGCATTGTAGGTTTTCCATTCATTATCAGTCTTTGCTTGGGAGGGTACCAGGGCAACATGTGTTTGTTACTGCTCAAGAGCCATCTGTTTTGTTACACTTTAATGATATTTCAGCAACTCTCAGTATGCTTGTCAAAACAGCGTAGCAATTCTTGGGAACTCTGGAATATCCAGTGTGTGACAACAGTCCTTTAAACAGGGAAGTGTTTTTCTCCTGTAAAGAAGATAGATAGCAAAGATCTTTCCTTTCATCATCTCGCAGTCTTAGAGAACAAAGCATTTCTTAGAGCTGCACGTACAAAAAGGCAAGTAGCATCTGTGTACTGTTATATGCAGAGTTTTGTACTTTTAACACAGACATACGGTGGTGACCCGATACATGCACTCTTCGGCATTGCTTGCAGTCTGGTGTTCCACTGACAGTCTTCCAAAGATTTAGCCAGCTTTCTTCCCTCTTTTGTGGGGGTGAGTGCGTAAATCCTGCCCATGATAAACGCTTTGTGATGCCTCTGAATCAACTGCAGAGTAGAAACTGACTTCAGTTTTCCTGTTTTGTTTTAGTTCCCTCTTAAGTGCAGGTAAATATTCCAGTGTTGGTGGGTGACTTCTCAGTAAGGTGTTTTTGGTTGGTTGGTTTGGTGTTTTTTTTCTTTCCCCAATCACTTTGTTCTCTTCTTGTAAAACAGCTTTGTAACACTGAATGTAACATATTGGCAGCTTGATGATCCTCATTGTGCTAATTATATTTCCTTCACTGGAACATCTTTCTCTACCTTCCACAGGCCATATGTGTTTTGTAACTAAACTAGACAACAGTTTGAGTCAAGGAATGTAATTTTTTTGCAGTATGGGACTCTGACAGTGATCATCTTGGGTATTACTGTGATGATAATGATAGTTCATTGCTAAGTGTCTTCCAGAAATGATTGAAACCAAATTCTACATGGAGAGCTTGCAATCTAAATTAAACCTGTTTAGAGGGAGGTCCCATTCAAGAAGATGTCATCACTGCAAAAGTGATGGCTGTATTACACTAATATCTGTTTTTTTTCTGTAATTCACTTTAAGGCAATCTGCAGAACTAGGGAAATAACTGAGTTTAAATGAGACAGAGGCTGTGGTTTGACAGACCAGTGTGGGGAATACATGCTATGTTACATACATATTAATCCCCAGGATTCCTTTTGACTTGAAAGAATCAAGTAGTTTGTATTGCAAGTAAACATTACACAGCCTAGTCCTTTACAGTTTACAACTTATATTAAAAAGTGCATGTGCAGAATTTAAATCAGCTGTTCATTGTTTCTCATGTTTGTGTGCACACTTGTGTGGCAATAAGGTAATTAAGTATTTGTTATGTACCCTGGGAATAGAACGGGACATAAGCATGTGTTTGAAGAAGGAGGTTTATATCGGCTAATAACAAAAACTTTGTAAGTGGGAGGAGGGTTAAATACCAGAATAGATAGTCACTGAATTTTGTAGAATCCCTATAGCTCCCTGTCCCTAGTTTTTTTGGGGGTGATGGTGTGGTTTTTTCCTTTCTTTTTAAGAATGGGTTGTGCTGCCATGCCTTAAGTATAGCTGATTCTGCTTTGTGTCAGTGTGATGGACTGGTGAAATATTTTAGACCTATTTATGATGATATGACAGTTTTATGCGTATAAGCCCAATAGGAAGTCTTTATGGGAATTTGCTTAAAATGTGTCTGCTTTTTAATACCCATCACATGATTAATAGGTATCCAGAGTGGTTCTTTCACATGTGCTATGTTTAAATAAAATGTTCTTGTGGTGTTGACCCATTTAATTGGTTCCATTCAATATTTGTATTGTTACTGATACTGGAATTTTTTCTGCATGTGTTTTGTGTCAGCTACTGAAATGTGATTTAGAAATCCAATAATACTAATGTGCTGAAGAAATATGGCTATATTCGCTGAACAGGAATAACCCAGTGAAAGTATTGCTTTAATTTTAAAGCTGACCTTTTTTTGTTATTTAGTAGAAAAAATCCACGATTTGAAAAGGAAATAGACCTTTTTTGCTGGAGAGGAGATATAGCCTACAGGAATAAAAGGTTGAGGGACTGCAGTACTTTCACTGTGCTAATCCAATAATAAGGACATTTTTGATCAAATGACTTATGATTATGTTAGTCCCAACACACAGGTGAAAGTTGCATCTGCAGTAAATACCTGGTATAGTTTTCTCCCAGTGACTTCTGCCAGAAATGTTGATTGCATTTGACACATCACCTGAACAGGACCTCAAAAGGATGTGATCTTTCCTATTCTGTGAATTGGAAGTTAGAGCCTTTAGGGCTAAACCTTATGTTCACATTTCTGTGGCAGATCTGAAGCAATTTGGGACTTCCACAGCTGCTGTTCTCCTTATTTCGGATGATGGTATGTGTGGCTCTGTGCCTGTTAGGGACACTAAGGGCATACTGTGAAGAGCAGACCCCCCCTTGCTGTGATCCATCCAGAACGGAGCTGCCCCAAACGAAGGGTGCAGTGAAGGCCAACCTGTGAAGTGATTGTGGTATTCAAAGCATAGTGGGTTTAGGCTATGTAAAAATTATTAGCGTCAGCATCGCTGCAGTGGATGTAGCAGGGGACAAGGAGCAGTGCAGGTACTACCCAGGCAAATGGTAAAGAAGGGAGCTCTGGAGGCTGTGGCACATACTGTGTGTGCGTTATCTCCACTGTATAGCACTTCATTCAGCAGACTTTAGACCTTAAAGCTGGATATTGAGACCATAGGTTTTTTTTTCCTGCCGGTACTTCCTTTTTGAACAGGTTATCTGAGATTCAGTGAACAGTTTTAAACTGTTGTATAAAATTGTAAATGTTTCTGATGAAAGTTTATTTATGAGAAAATAAAAAAGTCCCTTTCTAATAGGTTTATAAGAAGAGATGTGACCCTATTCTCTGTGGTGAAAAAGATCTGTCAAATTTAGTGTAATTTTATAAGCATTGGGAAGCTTTTTGAAATCATCCTATAAAATTTAATAAAAAACCTAACATGTCGATGAAATTATGCAAAAGGATGCAAAGCACTCCAAAGCAGAGGTTCACTTTTTCTGTTAAATCCAGTATAGAGAATTTCCAAGTTGTCTATAAAAATATGCTTATATTCTTTTTATAAATATCCTGTACCACTTTATAAATATTTTATGAAAAATATTAGCACTTTGCTTCAAAGCAAAGCTTTTGAAGCTTTTCTTAACAGGCACATAAGAATTGCTTTTTTCAGTCCTCCTACACTGTATAAATTTTTCCTACTATTTTTGTCATTATGTAGAGTGTATTCAGAGTTCCTCCTGAAACAGAGGTGGTACCTTAAACTTTCTCAATGAAATCAAGTTAAAGCTGAGGATGCGCTTTACTGTATTGCTGTATCGAGGCTTGAAGGACTATTCTGGAATAATGGAAGATATTATTTGGGAATAGTATGGTCAGACAGCAAACCATGTTGCTAAAAAACAGGAGGTCTTGGTGAGGGCTGGCCATGGTTTCTTCATGTAGAGCAGTAAGTACTTTTCTATTCAGCTTTTCTATTCAACTGATCTATTTTTGTCTAAGACTGGTCCTCTGCCCCCAAGAGCAAAAATAAGTGGATAAAAACCTCTTCTAAAGAATTCCAGCCTTAGAGGTCAGTCGGGGAGAGGGCTGTCATAGTGGCACCTGATAAAAAGCGGGGAGCTGAGCGACTTCTGCAGCGTGGCAGGGAGATGGATGAGGGAGCCAAGTGCAGGTCTCCTGGTTCTCTGCCCAGCCCCAGTCCATGCTGTTGCTCCCTGCCTTGAGCTGCAGGGAAAGAAAAGAAGAAAAACAGACTTTTTGGCTCTTGTTTTAAAACTTCTTATAAGAAGAGGAAAAAAGAAAGCCAGTTTTACTGAATGTCGTGTTACTTATTTTTGGGAAGGAACATATCTCCTGAGAAGACTTTTCCTTAGCTGTTCAGTTATAGATATCCTATTCCATTTCTGATCAGGTGGCTTTAGGGACACTAAATTATGTCTCTGTCACTGATTCTGGAAATGTTTGATGAACTCTAGCTAAAGTCAAGACTGGCCAAACACTGGTATGTACCCTTTACTGAAAATTCAATTAACTCTAGTCTCTCAAGTACAGCTGTCAATGTAACTTGAGTCTATCGGTATCTTGAGAACACTGTTTTATGTTCATGTTCCTCCAGATATGCTGTATTGCTGTGTACCTACTCATAGGTCTGGAGACGGTATCTTATTTGGTTTAGGGTTTTTAAATTATTCATTGGTTACTTACTAGTGATGCTTTAGAAGAAGGACGTAAAGTAAGAATTGAGTGTATAGAAAGACATGAACAAACCTATAGGGCTTTTTTGTCACTAGGGCTACTAAAAGTTATTAGAAGAAGCATTCACTTCCAGACTTTTTTAATAAGTGCACTTTCTTTTTTGTAACTGAAGTGTTTTAAATGCCTAACACAAAAACCCCACAGAAATGAAATGCCGTAAATTGGCTAAGGCCAGAAAATATGCCATTGCCAGCAGATCATCAAAGTATTCCTCTGGTGCACCTGATCATTTCATAAGCCATTCATCCAGTTTCACTTGCTTATGCTGTAGCTGTGAAATGGGTAGTTTAAACACAAAAATCAATAGAAAACAAACCCTTAGTTGCCTGGTCTCTGTGGCTGTTTCTTCTTTCTATTTTGGGTAAGGATAGCCTGTGAAAGTAGTGATCAGCAGAAACTTGTTAATTCAATGTGAATGCAAATATACCCATCAAATGTTTATTTCCTAATCTTTTCTATTACTCACGCCATTAGCATTAGGCCCCATTATCATTAACTACTTAGCAATTAACTGCCTATGGCTTGCATGAAATACCGTAGGCTATTTTACTATGACTGCTTCTCTCAGCCACTTACTCTTGGCAAGTACCAAGTGGCAATGAACTAGTTAAGTTAGATATATTTTTAGTTATGTTTAAGACAAAAAGGCCTGATGCATCTTCCAGTGATACCAGTGCTGATGAGTACTTCTGCTTGGCCCATGAATACATACAGTAGATAAATATGGTGAATACGAAGAGTGACACATACTGGTATATGTGGATGGTGGTAATATGGAGCATTGTGCCTGGAGGGGAGATTTCTTTCTCTGCTGGCTCTGTGCTGAACAAATCCTTCACAGAGGTGAAGGTTTGGAGCTATTTCTTCACGTTTGTTGAAGATCACACAGCTGGTGCTGGGTGAAGAACTGAACTCAAATCCCTGTCTGTTAGAAATAACAATCCCATTTTCTTTCACATACTTAGTTGAAGGGAGTCAATTAGATGTGGTAGTTTACACCAGATGGACATCTGTCCCACAGAATGCCACTATACTTCTGTGCCTTTACATACTTCTCTAATACGTATTAACAAATACCTGCTTGAAAATAAGCCAGGATTTGGAATTTATCTGTTGGAAATTTACAAAGGCTTATGCTTTATGCTTAAGTGTTAGCTTATCTTAGTGGTAAATACTTCCCCTTTTGTGTATATTATATGGGGAAATGTGCATGCACATTCAAATGGCTGCTCCTTTTGGAAGTTGTGCAACTGAGACTTTAAATCTCAAAGGGGCACAACTACCATCAGTCCATCAACAGTGAGATAATTAATTTCATATGGAATATAGTACCCATTCTAAATAATAGTCTCTGAATTTAGAGCTGTGAAGTTGGCACCTAAAATACAAAATAGGCACTTACATGCATGTGTGTTTTGTTTTTTTTTTTTTTTTTTTTTCCCCCAGCTAATGTAGCTCAGTAATTAGATTTGTCAGTAGGTCTTTTTCCAGACAAATAGAAATCAAAAGTTGCAACCATGAAGAATAACCCTGTGACTTGCTTTTTTTTCACCTGAAAAACTTGAAAACACTACTAGTCTGTGAAAGTATGAATGTCCACAATTAATTGCTGTTATAGTGTTGACCTCTGAGGGCATTAGCTGGTCTAGCAGGTTCTTAATGATCTGTATTTATTGCTGTATTTCTAACACGTTTACTGGGACATGTTTTATTACTTACTGTTGATGGGGAGGTAAAAGGTATATGTTTTTCAAAAGTGGTTGTATTGGTTGGCTTCGGGTACTAAACTGGCAGGCAGTGAAGAGCAATAAAGGCTGAAAAACTTTGCTCTGAAAACCCCTGTTGTATTGAATGACAGTCAGACCTTTCTGTAGCAAAGTATTTTTTTTTGTGATGACCACCATCATGAGGTAGAAGATCACTGATACTTTGGATACTGGCCCTCACTGTAGTACCAGTTGGCTTCTCTAACTGAATTTGTATTTCCTGCAAAGTTGCATTTTGGCAGATTTAAAGGTACAGTGGCAGTGATGTAGACCAGGTTGATTTTATAGCGCAAGACCAGTGGAAGCCTTTCTCCTATGCAGTGTAAGTTACATTAATTCACCTACTGAATTCTGTACCTGGCCCAGCAAATTGTGGATGGCCAAATATTTTAAAAAGCACACTGTTTTACTTTAAAATGGCTGAGAATCTTCCCCTGGTAATTTCTTTGACCTCACAGATAAGAAACCTCTAAAATCTTGCATTGTATTTGAGATTATTGACTACTGGTGCAGAAATTAGGATATGACCGATCATGTTCCCCTTCTATGCATATAGCTTCCATATATGTACCTTTATGGTATGTGCCTTAGTTTCATGGATCATAGGGTAATTCAGGTTGAAGAGGACCTCAGGAGGTCTCTAGTCTAACACCCTGCTCAAATCAGGGTCAGCTATGAGATCAGGCTAGGTTGCTCCAGGCATTATCCAGTCTGGTTTTGACAATCTGCAAGGATGGAGATAATCCTAGTTCTATATCTCTATATATGTATATGTTAGAGAAGGTATTTGTTTGATTGCATTGTGAGTCAGTAACGCATTTTGTTCTACCATATACGAATGTGTTTATGGTTTGATGTCTTTTCTATCCATGCATATTAGCAGCAAGTTAAATAGCATGTGTTTTGCTCTCTGTCCCTCTCCCCTCCCTCCCTCAGTATGCCAAATTGTTCGACTGTCTGATCCATCATGAAAAGAGCTGCTTTACAGAATTGCCTACATTACAGTGTTGAGGAATCAATACAGCCGGCGACCTTTAGTGAAGCTGACATTTACTGGGGTGGATCAGCTGCACGCACGGTACATGGCTGCTCACTCTAGCTTGCTTTTATATCTTTCCCCAGAGTTCTGCTACGTGGTTTTTCTCCTTTTGATGTCTTGCTCTGCCTAATTTTTATCTAGAGGTTTTTCCTTTTTTTGGACGTATGATTGAAGGGAGGATGACTGTGTCTGTCTTTGACCTAACAGACCCTTTAAAGGAGACCATGCAGGCACAATAACATGAGCTAGGGTTAGATGTTTAAAACTGAGGAATGTGAAAGAAATCAGATTTCCCATGCAGGATTTGTCTTGTTCTGTCATTGTACCCTCCCTGTGTGTGCCTACTCCTGGTTGTTTTCAATTGCTCCATTGTCTGTTTCCCTCCAACTCCATTATGTTTTCTCCTGGTGTGAAGTCTGTAAACAGTAAACATCCTTCAGTGTTCTATATTCCTCTTCTTACCTGGATGCTGGAAATTTTCCTTTTCTTCTAGCTCAGCTTGCCATCTGATACTTATGTGAAATTTTAACATGGGTTTGACCTGTGGAGGTTGGAGGATAGGCCACCCTGCAGTAAGAGGAAGACTGGTTGTATTTTCTTACAAATCTTAAGACAATAGAAGAGTACAGCGCTAGTGAGAAACATGAGCGTGGCTGTTAACTCCAAGGCTGAAGCCAAGGTAAGAGCTCGGACTGCAGTGCTGGTCGTCTGAACTGCCTCCTGCTCTAAGGAGGAGTTTTGAGAGACCCCAGAATCCAGGAACTGTTTCTGGCTCTTACCCTGGGAGCATCTCCCTCACAGGAGCAAATGCTCCTCTTGGTGCCCAATCGAAGTCGCAGCAATGGGTGCCATCTCTCCCAGTGACCAAGCAGTGTTTTGTTTGGGGCATCATGTGAAAGGAGGGTTGATTGTTTCCCCCCATGAAATACAGAGACAGGCAAGTAGTCTCCTCTGTCTTTGTTCATCCTGGGGCACAAAGGCTCTGAGGAAAGAGGATAATAGAAGTGCCAAACAGTGTGGCATGATTGCCAGCTTGTGCTCTGGGGAGGCTGGAGGAGATGCACTAGGTCAGGGTAGATGTGCTTCAGCAGATAGTGCAGAGTAATTGTCTTGAGATAAAAAAAGACCTGTCTCGAGGCGAGGCAGCACTATTCAAACAATCTTATCAATAAGTTTCTGTGTTACACACTGATTGCCAGTACAATAATAGGAATTTGTTTGACTGTTCTTGTGTTGTTAGATATTCTATTTGAGTTTCTATAAGTAGCAGAAGGAATACTCTGAATAGTATCTTACTTGGTGTGTATGTATATATAGCTTAGTATTATCTTAGTGTGTATGTATATACACACACTAAGAAACAGTATTTTCTTAAGAGTTTGGCCTTTTTTGTTGTAAACTTTGACAATGTATCCTTGCCAATTTGAAAAGAAATGTTTTGTAATTTTTTAGTTAAGTAAACTTACAGTTTTCTTAATTGGGAGTTCCTGATGCACAGCCTCACTAGTCATGAAGTGTCTGCTCCTTCTTTCTTGCCTTGCCCTTTTCTTCTGTCCCACAGCCATACCTTCCCACTGCCCAGCCCCCCCCCCCCCCAAAAAAAAAAAAAAAAAAGCAAAAGCGCAACCACCCTTTCTCTGGTTAAGTTTCTTCACCTCGCTGCTGCTCTGTAGGAGAACTTGTACCTGACACGTTCCTTCTGCTCATAATGAGTTTTCACTCAAGTGCTGATCAATAGCAGAAACCAGCAGGTCTGTCTCTATTGCTTGTTTTCTCTATCTTGAATCTGCCAAGATAGATTAGACTATTGCCAAGGTCACTCAATACATTGCAAGTGAATGAAAAGATAGCTAGTTGACTTTTTTTAGGACAGGACTGCAAAAAGGCAAGACTGCAGCTAAACTGAGTGTACAATGACAGATTAAATCTGCATCAAGGTCACAGAGGGTATTTTTAAGTGAACCTTTGACACAGCTGAGCAAGATACACATCCCCTGTCAGTGGAGAGGTTATTACACTGCTTGCTAAAGCAAAGTATCTTGGCAGTACACATGTGGGAAGGAGCAAACAAGAAATTTAGGAATTGCAATGAGGGAGAAACTCAGGTGTAGCTCTCTTGAAATCAATAGGATATTTACATGTTTTTCTTGTGGCAGAGACTGAGCTGTGGAGAGTCACAGGAATAAGAGCAGCTTTGTGCTAATCACTCCACCCCAGAGGCAATGGCATCCTCCTGCTGATGCAGCTGGAGGCAGCAGTGATAATGCGAACAGTGAGTGCTAGCACCAGTGGCAGGTTTAAGTGACTGATGTGCTCCATAAGCCTCCTGCGTACTCGGGTTCTTGTATAGCTGAGGTGTAACTTCTCCTCAGAAAAGAAGAGAATGAAAGAAAAAAAAAAGCATGACTCACTTAAAGAATTTTTTTTGCATTAGCAATAACAAAAATTGCAGCGAAGGAAGGTTTATAGTAAGAGGTAATATATTTTATTAGACTGACTGCTGTAATGGGGACAACTGTCTTCGTGGCTTGTGTGCCTGAGAACTTGTCTTTTTTTTTTTTTTTTTTTCCCCCCCAGTTCCAGCAGTTGATCTAAAAATATACTGTCTGTATAAATCTTCTAGCCTCAGATCATCATGTCTGCCTCAGAACAGCTAATAAAATAGCAGACGTATTTTCCAATTATAGTTGCATCATTTAATGGATTGTCACGGCCACTCAACACAGAACAGCGCTTGTCCTTAGACTACAGTATCTATGTACATTAAGAAGTCTTCCAGCAGAAAAGTCTGAGTTGTAGGTTTAGCCAGTTTTACAAATAAAACCGAAAGAATTGCTTCCATAGAAACCAAAAAGAAGTCTCCACTTGCTGTTCATTCCTAGATC
This sequence comes from Pandion haliaetus, assembly GCA_013401275.1. Taxonomy (NCBI): domain Eukaryota; kingdom Metazoa; phylum Chordata; class Aves; order Accipitriformes; family Pandionidae; genus Pandion; species Pandion haliaetus. The sequence goes on from VYZV01025788.1 coordinate 554,344, forward strand.
TGGACTTCAGACTTTTCCAGAGTTTGAAGCTATTTGATTTGTAGGAAATAAAATTCAATTTCTCTGCACTGAGATGAAATGTAGCTGTGTCCAAGATACAACTCTGCTTTTTTACTTACTAGATTAGTTTTTGTTTAATTTCAGTCTGGTTATTCCTACGCTTTTAAACAGCAGTGTGTATTTAATTGCTGTCTTGGCCTGGCACCAAAGCGGTTGGGAAAACAGTGATGAAAGTAACAGTGTTAGATTTTGCAAGGCATTTAAAGATAACAGGACTCTTCTGATTTCTTCTACTTCTCCATGTCCACGAGGGCACCCTTGCAGGGCAGAGGCCAGAGTATTGGTGACGTTAATGGATGGAGGAAGTTGTGTTAATTAGTTGAACTGTAAAAGAGAATCTCATGTAATTATCTGTAAGAGAAACCCCAAGAGATAATTATAAACTGCCAAAACTTTCAGTCTACTGCAGTTGTTCTCTGTGTGACCTAACGTCTTCAAAGGCCTGCAAGATTTAAAACCTATTTAAGTAGTCTGACTCCATAGTGACTGAACTGTTAGCCGAAAAAAAGCAAATAGGAAAGACTGCAGCTTTGAGTATGTCTGTACTTATCTTACAGCTTTATCTTTGTTTCTGATTGAATTTTAAAGATGCTGATCACGAGTCATTGGATGAGGCTAGACTAAAGCTCCAGTCCGGATGAAAATGGAACAGTGAGACTGAACTTGTCTTAGAGCTGTCTTTTGGCTTTGAAACACATGGCGTTCTCCTTGCTGAAGCTTATTGAGACAACGGCTTCAATTTGCCAGTCTTCACATGTGCTGTTTGGTGCATCAGAGGCTCATCTGTCAGAGCCATCCGACAGCAGTCACCAAGTGTGTCCTTGAGATGGAGAAACTATTTTGCTCAAAGTTCCAGGCAGACTGAGATTGTCCAGTAGTTCCAAGTTCTCACCCGACTGTCTCTTCCCTCTCTCCCTGCTTTTGCTTCCAAACTGCTAGGGAGTTGGATTTTGAATTTCAAGCCCAGTTTGACATGGAGTGAGGTAAGTGCCAAAAGTTGCTGGTGTGCAAGCCCTGCTCACAGCAGGGGTTGGGAGTGCTTCTCTTTCTCCTCTCATCTGAGAGGCTAGATTTGCTGTGGGGTGTAACAGCTTCTCATGGGTCTGCCAGAAGGATCTCATCTGAAATCAGTTTAATAATTTGAGAAGAATCTTTTCCATTCTCAAAACACTTTTTTGAGATAACAGCCACCCATGGATTTGAAATGCTTTGAAATGCAGCTTCAAGCAGTTGTTTTGGCCTTCTACAGCATGGCATTCTTCCAGTTGGGGGAGATTGCTTTTCTTTTTTAATCTATTTTTTTCCTTGTTGTTAGGCTCTAAGTCTCCCTACCTGATTTTTAGTGGGAATTATGGCGATTGACCTTTGTCTCCTTATCCTGCATACTGATCTAACTCCTCTGACTTTCTCCACAGAAAATGGAGATGGAAGAAAACTGGCAGCTACAAGCAAAGGGGTAAAAGAAAGGGAGAATAGGATTGATCCCACGCTCAGTGGGACTGTGCTTGTACTACTTATGATGTTCTTGTCTGCAAGCAGTGGATCAATCTGTCAAAATACTGCTATGTTACTGCTCAGCCCTGCATTGTAGGAGTCAAAGGTGAGTCTATGCCACACAGAGGTCTGCATGTTATTTTCTGCCTGTAATCAGATTAAGCTACAGCAGCCTTCAGCCTGATTGTAGCAGTGTCTGCCAACTTGGTCCCCTGCTTCACCTCGGAGACCTGCTGGGCCTGTGTTACACAGAGTCAGGGATATGAGGATGTTCAAATACAGTGGAAAAGCTTGTTTCCAGGAGGGGGCATATCCCAGTCTGGGTTTTCCGCTGAAAACTCAGAGGTTCTGTGTTCTCTGGACATCAGGGAAGGAGGATTTAGCAGTTATCTCTTTCCTTGTTCATTACCCCTCTGGAAAAACCTGTGTGCTGGAACACCTTGGGAGGGTCACTGTCAGGCTGGCATTGAGTTTGCGCTCCTGTGGATATTGAACTGCAGCCTTCTGCTGTGGTTGCACTGCCTGTGCTGACGAAGAGGAGGTCCCTGACACAGATCTGCCTGAGGCCCAGGTGGTACTAGAGGACCAGGGATAGGGAGCGCTGGTGCTTTATTACCAAGCTTTTAGTATCTGTTTTTCCACCAAGAATTTACTGTCCCTGTGATGCTCGTGTTTCACCAAGTATGCTACTGTCTCCACTTCGAAGTGTAAGTTAGTCTCTATTGTTAGACTTACTGTTTGTCTTCTGAAGCTCTTTCTCGGGATCATAGGAAGAGCTGTGTTGGATCAAGCCAAAGGTCTGTCTATTAGTCTGCAGTCCTTTTTCTGTTTAATTTGTTATGGATGGACAGTGTCTAGTACCATATACCTAAGGAAGGATGTAGGTATGGAAGAAGTATATACCGGTACCTTCCCTAAATAGCATCTGGTGGTCTTTGCTTATCTGGCTGGATACCTCGTCTCCTGTGTGAGGGTGCAGCTGCCTGGCTCAGATGGGAAGGGTGGGGTTGGCTGCTCTTGAGGCCAGGGATGTGTGTGCACAACTGGGTGGCATGTGCAATAAAGCATCTATTGCTTGCTTGATACTTCCATTCTTTTGAGTAAATTCTTTTCTACTGTAACTCGTGACTTTTGCAATCCTAAGACTTAATACAGGATTGTCCTGTGGTTAAAGATTTGGCCAGAGGCTGGGAAAACAGTATTCACAAAGGCTTCTTGTTTGATTTGGATATATCCTTTAGGCTTTCTTTGTTGCTCAACCTCATGTCTATGAAATGGGAAATGATTCTACTTGCCTTATAGGGCTGCTACAGGAATATATACTTCGAAGGTCATCAGAAATGCAAATGCTAGGGCAATACTTTAGCCAGCTATACAGAAAAGTACTCTTAACTGTCAGTCAGTAGAGATGGAAGGTGTTTCCTTCTATATACAGTGATGTTAATTTGCAAACTAACTTGACATCAGGTAGGCAGGCTTGTTATCCTTTGTTTACTAATTTGTCATGTTGTATTACACAGTATTAAATCCGTTTAAGGTGCAATGTAATGGAATGACACTATACAACTTCAGATCTGTTAACATAATATGGCAGCATGTTTTAATGCATTTGTTTCGCTTCAAGTAACCACAATTAAGTTTGACAATGGTATATCTAGCATAGAGGCTGAGAGAGACCAATAATGTATAGCACGCTGTCAGTGATCTTTGATCCTCCCTTAGTTGTAGCCATCATCTATAATTGCTTATGTTTCAAAAAATCTGAATTTATCTTTTAGCATGCTTGAGGTGAAAAATTGTGAAGTCCAACTTGAGTATCATCTTTTTTTTCCATTTTCTCACCTGTAGCAACAAAATCTGTTGGGGTTTAATTTAATACACTTTTCTATCCCTACTGTCAAAACTTTGGTGCAGGAAGTAGATTGAGATGGTTTTGGTACTTCATATGGGGATTTGTCTTTGGTTTCTGTTGTCTGTACTTTGCTTGATGTTCTAAATGTAACAGAGATATCCATTTGAAATACAAGGAGAATAAACATTGCATTAAGTAAACCTGTATCAGTATTTAGACAGGTGTTGCAACAAACAGTGTTGTAAATTTGTTTGGATAACTACACCCATAATCTTGGGGAATCTGCAGAAAATCTACTGTTACGTTTTGGAAGAGAAGACTAGGAAATGTGTTTAAAGCCTGTTGTTCTGCAAAATTTCTTCAAATGTATGATTCAAGATGCTGCTTGTTTCATAACCCATATGAGATTGCCAGAGCACGTCCGATGGGTAGTGTTTGTGCAAGACTCGGAGGACTCTATAAATGGGTGCATGGATATTTACTGAAATCCACTATTTTTTGCTATAACTCAGGCAGCCAAACACTCTTGATGCATGGTTTCTCTTTCCTTTGTCCAGTCTAGACAGCCTCCGGATAGGCCTGGTTTCAAAAGGTCAGCAATTAAAAGCTTGATTTAAAAAATACTTTGAGTTTGAGACATTAATTTAAACATACCATTTTCAGTTTTAAGTGATCACTTACTGTGACTGATACTCTAATAGTCAAGCCAAGTACCATGGCTGATTCTTACTTTCAATTGGCTGAAGATGTCACTTCTTAAAAAAAGTTACTCATGACATTTCTGTGATGATAACACACTCTGAAGTGCAAGGAGAGGATGGCTGCGGGTGAACAGTCCTGCTGTTGCAGCTGTCTGGGCTTATTTCTGCTTACTCAATGTGACTAAGTGGCCATCAAAGTAAGAAACTGCTCTGGAACCACCTCCCAGTCTTTGCAGCAAAGGCTGATGACATAAGCAAGTGTGGCTGGTATTAATCTTTTTTTTTTATTTCCATTTGTCCAACCAAGATGTTATTAACTCTGTCAGCTGTCTGGAGATTAATCAAATACTGTAAACATTGAATTTACTTCTGAATCACAAAAGTGAGATTATTTAGATCTTGAGGAGGAGTTTGGAGCTGTTTGAATACTTTATTAGCTTGGGCACAAAAACCTTTGGATCTTTGCAGATGGAAAAAATGATTTGAGCTAATGGAAAATGTTTACCTTTTCTCTTCAGAATGTGTCACCGAGTTGTTGGATTTGTTTTTATTTTAAGGGGAGATAGTAAATCTGTCTCTTTATGACCTTCTATTGTGGATTTTTTTTTTTTAATTGATCCTGTATTTCTCATATAATTGAATTTCTTGTATCTTTTCCAGAGCAATTTGATACTAATAATTTAAGAGCGTGTTGCCTTCTTACTAATGTCAGAAGTCTTTCTTATGCCCATAGATCTGCATGGCTGAAGGTTTCCAAACGAACTCAAACAATTCTGAATTCCAATTTCTATTTTGCAAAGTACAGCTCATGAAGGCTACTTAAAAGAAATAAAACAATCTATGGAAGCCCAATAGGTGAGAGTTAACGTATTTTTATTCGTACTTAATTCTTTAATGAGGAAAATGCAACTTGGTTTGCATATTTTGCACACTAAGGCAGACTAGAGAGAAAGCTAGCCTAGGGCGACAGATGCAATGCGAGGTACAGGCTGACTTCTCTGAGAGGCAGAAACCTTCTCTGAAGGATGGCACAGGTCGGGGGGTTGCACTGCGTCCTGCTCTTCTGAGGAGTGAGGAAAAAGTGTGGGCTCAGATAAGAACAAAACTGTTTCTCAGTTTCAGGATCACATTATTTGGTTTTCCTATTTGTTTCTGTCCTTGATTTTCTGGTTCAACTGTTTATCCTGGTTTTCTTGTCTTTCATCGAGTGTTTTGCAGGCTTTTGTGGTACATTGCTGTCTTTTGGGGCAGGGACTGTCTTAATATAGCTTGTATCTTGTTAGCCTCTAATCCCAATTCTGACACATTTATCGCTATCATTATGCAAGAATTTATTAATTGAATGAGTAAATATTAATTATACTAATTAAGCATAAAGATCACTAAAAGGGAAAGTAACATCAAGCTCCAGAAAACCTTTGTGTCAGCTTAAAACGGTTGAAAAAAGCATCAGTGTTTGAAAGAACCTGCTCTCATGAGTTCTGCAGCCAACACCCCTCGTGTCCAGTTAATAATTGAGGGGAAAATAGGGTTTGTCTCATTTCTAATCCAAATGTTGGAGGTTTAAAAATACAAATGTGAGCCTAGGGTTATGTAAACTGTTAAATTGTGATGGAAGAGGGAAGATTCTTGTCTCTAGTATGAAAATCAAGTATTAGATGTGCAAACCCTATACCTTTTCAATGTTTCCAGTTTTATCATTGATCTTCTAATATTTAGTGTTTCTCCTTGCAACCAGGTAGTATGAAAACCTTTAAATATGTCCTAAAGGCACTTTAGAAGCTCACAAAGCCAGCATCCTTACAGAGAATGACTGATGATTTTTCAGGGTTCAGGGCTGTCAATATTACTATCCATCTGTTGATTTTTTTTTTTTCCCCACGTCTTCTATTTTTCTGTGATAACCAAAACCAAAGCTCTGAAAAGCTTTATCCATTGTCACAACAGAGATAGTTATAACCAAATACCAGAGTTTAAATACCCTTTCAAATTATGTGTAGTACGCAGTTTTGCTAAAGAGAGTAGGAAGAGGCAAGGATAACAGGTTTAAGTTTGAAGAGGCTAGAAGTAAGTCTCTCTCTACTAAGCAGTCTCAATATTTGTGATACAGCAGAATTTGGTCTTGCTTCTAGAGGGAAGCAGTGCTTCAAGTGACATGCTTTGGCACACTTCACAGATGGAGGAGGAGCACTAAATACATGTGCACATCTGATATTCATTCCCTTCTTTAATGTGATGAGCTGCTCCTGTCTTCTCTCGTGTATTACAAAGGCTGTGGCCTTGGCCTGGCAGGATTTCATATCAGAAATGCATAAGGACCACAGACAGAGATGCTTTCTCTGATCCAAAGAGTTCAGTGTTTTCTTGGCAGTGAGGCACCCTCTCCTTCCTCAGGGCTGTGTGTGTGCAATAGCAGATGCCTTCTTCTTGGAAATCTCATTTTCCTTTGGCTTTTTGACTCTGTTGAGTTTCCAAGGTGTATGGTGTCTTCTTTCAAGCTGTTCCTTTTACTGGTAAATGTCTGTCTTATTCTTTCTCGAGACCTTCCATTAACCTTTCCTTCATCGGTAGTGAAACAGCTGGTGTTTTGAGATCAGTGCCTCTCATGATAACCACTCTTTCCTTTGTAGAGATCTGTCTCTGTTTGTTTACCTGTATACCGTTTTACCCATCAACCCCAAAGGTACAGAACTCTTTAAACCTGCTGAGGAAGCCAATAACTTTTGTTTTCATTTTGTATGGAGCTTGCTTACCTCCATCACGAGGGCTTATGGGTACAGTAGTAACAATAGTAATTTAGAATAATTTATGAAAAAATAGATTTCATCAAACATCATTGTCAAGAGTTACTAACAGTTGATTTAAGTAAAAGTGTTGACATAATTGAAATTTGGGAAAAAATAAAGAACAGAATTACTTTCTATTTTTTCACACAGCAATAGAAGAGTAGTTAAAATGAAGAAGAGATGACTCATGTGCAACAAATTGTCTAAATTATGAAGAAGAGTATAGCTAAACACATCTTTCACTGCAAAGATACATAGCTGGGAATGGAAAACAGAGGCCATGCTTGTAGAGAACTTACCGAAGTGGTTGTGAGAGCTCAGCATGAGGTCTCAGTGTGATGTTGTGGCTAAAACTGCTTTTAAACTTGAAACAAGTATATATTAAGTAGAGGCCTGATACACACGAAAACTATATTCGATCCTGGTGAGTCTGGGACAGGAATGATATATGTTTCTCTTTCCTTGAGGAACGATGGTAGAAAAAGTGTATTTACAGAATGTCCTGGTTTCAGCTGGGATATCGTTAATTTTCTTTCTAGTAGCTCGTACAGTGTTATGTTTTGGATTTAGGATGAGAAGAATGTTGGTAACACACTGATGGTTTCAGTTATTGCTAAGTAGTGTTTGTACCAAGTGTAGTGGTTTTGGTTTCAGCTCAGCCGGTAACAAAGCACCACGAAGCCGCTCACTCACCCCCCACCCCCGCCCCTGGCCACGTTGGGATGAGGAGAAAATCCAAAGGCAGGCTCGTGGGTCGAGACAAGGACTGGGAGGGATCACTCCCCAATTATGGTCACGGGCAAAAGACAGGCTCAACTTGGGGAAGAAACAAAATCAATTTAATTGACTACAAATCAAAACAAACCAAGGATATTAGGAAGGAAAACCAAACATCAGAACAACCTCCC
>VYZV01025788.1:562394-655224 GCA_013401275.1 Pandion haliaetus
CCACGGGCTGCAGGGCCATCAGCCTCCTCAGGCGCCCCTCCTCCCCCTCCTTCTTCACTGACCTCGGGATCTGCAGAGATGTTCCTCTCACGTTCCCAACCCCACACTGCTGGTTCCCCTTCTTAAATCTGTTCTCCCAGAGGCGCTGCCACTGTCACTGACGGTCTGGGCCAGAGGCAGGTCTGACTTTTTGGAGCTGGGGAAGCTTCTAGCAGCTTCTTAAAGGAGCCACCTCTGCAGCCCCCTCCCCTACTACCAAAGAAAACCGTGCCACACAAACCCATAACACACAGAAATGGAGAAAACCTTTGAAATAAGAAAAATGATTTAAGGAAAACAGAAATTATTTTCAAAAAGAAAAAAAGATAAATGGACTGTGTCATTTTAAGGATGACTTTCCCAGAACCTGCTTTGTTTATCTCTTTTAAAGAACCTTTTGAGCAACTCCAAAGCAAGTGCTGGGTTGGGCACCAGCTCTGTTGCTTAAACCCATCATTCAGTTTGGACAAATTCCACCTTTGTGGTAGTAACAGCTCTGCTGGTCATCTGGCAAAGAGCCAATGTTGTTAGAGCAGTTCACAGACCATAATTTGAGAACCGCTGCATTAATTAATTATGCACTGTTTCCTATATTGCAATTAAGAATAGCTAGTTCTGAACTTTGACATGAAACTTAAAAAAAAAAAAAATGATCCCAATGAATAAGCTTTGATTTCAACAGGGGGAGCTGCGTATCTTCGGCAGAGCGTGCAGCGGGGAAGAAAAAGGCTTTTGTGCTGCAGCCTCTGCTCCTGCTGCAGACATGGGGCTGCCTCTACACTGGTGCCCTGCTGTTCCACACCAGGGAGGTGCTGGGTGAGCGTACAGCTGGTGGATCTGGCCCCCATGGAAGGGCAGCTGTAATCTGCCTGCCCCTGCAAGGAGTCCTGGCCACCCCACGGCTTCTGCTCGCATCTTTCCAGTCCTTTGGGAGGAACTGTCTGAGCCGCCGCTTGTCTTGAGTGTCAGAGCTGCAGTCCCCACCAGCTCCTTCCCAAGCAGCAGGATGGAGAGGGAGACCTCGCTCCCTCCAGTGTCGTTGTGCAGCTGCCCAAGGGCAGCTCTCCCGTATAGCTCTTGTTCATGATGGCATGGTGGTATGAGGCACAGGGTGCTTTTTCCCATAAGTGTGCTGCCTGAAAAAAATGTATTACATGTATAGTGTGAAGGTTTTTAATGCTGTTGCATGCTATTCCCAAACAGTGACTCCTGGGGCTTGGACCCTCAAGTTTTAAAGTCAAACCAAGTGACTCAGAGTTCTAGATGCTTTCAGAAAAGGTCAGTTTTAATATATTTGCTCCTTCATATCCCAGGATACCCACTGAGCAAGCTTTCCCCTCTCTTCCCAGACTGTGCCAGAAGGGTAACACTGTGTTTTTCCCACAGTTCACAAATCTTCAGTAATGTGTTTCTTCTTTTCCCAGAAAGAAAGAAGGTAATCACCAGTCTCATATGGAATTAGAGAGAAATTAATCCTTGGTACAACTTGATTGAAAGGAAACATTTGAGATTAAATTGGCCCTTAGAAATCACAAAGCATGGAAAGATGTATTTGGTCCATCAGTCTCTCTCCATTTTGTAGCCTATTATTTCATTGCTGTACATTGCTAGTGTTTTCCCTAGTTGTGTTTTAAATTACAGGTCTTGTCATGATGTCAGCAAACATCTTCTAGCTCTTAATCTCACTACTCCTTTCTTTTCCTCTGTATTATCTGTTAATTTCTTTGTATCCTTCTACAGATTTTTTCCTCTACTGAGTTCTCAGGTGCCACTGTAGCTCGCTCTCTTTCAGGTCTATAATTTATGTTGCTGGTGTCTGAAATTACTGCGATCTTTTTTTGTCATATGTAGCAAAGAGCTTTTCCAGTATTTTAGATGTGGACCTGGAAATACATTGTACAGACTTGATAACTCTTCTGTTCAAAGACCAGATTTCTCTATTATACCTCTAAGTTTCCTTAGCCTTTTCACTTCCATGTCACTTCTAAATTAATACCAGGTTTATAATCCTCTAACAGACCTCTTCCATTTCCTCCTGATTTTATATCAACTGTATTTCAGGCTGGAGTCCATAGTATGCTAGCCTACATTTTCCAGCTCAGCGAACACACCGTGAGCCCCCTGCCCCAGGCCCTCTGAGCATGATTGTCGGCGAGTGGTTGGAGCTTGGTGGTGTTGGCATTCTTGGCTTCGGTTTTGTTTCCAGGTCTCTGGCTTAGCTGTGGAGCATGCAGATACCTTGGTAAATGAAAGCAAGTTTCCTATCGCTTCTCTAACCATTCTGCCTCGTTTCTTAAAATGTAAGACTTCACTTTCACTTTGACATCTGCAAAGCAGGGATAATTCTTCTTATTCCTATGTCAGTTTAAACTCTAAGGGGTGTGGGAGAGGGGCAGCTCTGTGCAGAGGGTGGTTATTGCTGCATTAAAACTTTCAGATGCCAGTGAGTAGAGCTATGGGGAAATAGGCTGGAACAGAAAACTTAAGCCCTTCCAAGATGCATGCTGTAACATAGTAAGATAGGCAGTTTCTCAACAGTGAAGCTACAAAATTAAATACAGAAAAGGAAACGAAAGGGTCACACTGTAGCAGTAAAGATCCTGGAGTTTGTTTTGAATTAGCTGGGCATGTGAAGTGCTGAATAGTTGTAAGATTCTCGCTCTCTCTATAAAGTGCGATAATTAACTGATTTGGAGATGGTTTGTACAGGGGTGTAGTTTTTGACACCAAATTCTGGGAAAGGAGTGAGGCAGTCTCCAAGACAGTGCTTGTGTGTTGGCAGTGGTGTAGGGTTATAACCTTCACCAAGTGCCCAGGCAATATTCACGGATGGGATATTGATCTTGGTCTTGTATGTTGCAATGGATTCTGGAGTGAATTGCTATAAAACAAGCATGTTCTTAGTTTTACAGGTCACTTTTCTACCCCTGAATTTCTTTTACATGTAACTTACTTCAGCATGTCTCTGAAAACATGGTATTTTTCTTCTAAAGAGCTTTGCATATTTATGGAACTATTGAAAGATTAAATATAACTGATAGTAGGAGTAATCAGATGGTAACACAAATGGAAGCTGAGGCTAGAGGCAAATTGTGAGAATTGGGACCTGTTGCAGACTTTTAATAGCTAATTATTGAACTATTTATTTCATTAGAGCAAAAACAGTGGTGTTTGAATAATTAATAATTTGCTTTGTTCATGGCCTGCTTTCTGTCTCTCATTGACTGATTTACTTCAAATTGAAGCATTTAAAACTCCAGAAGGATTTGGGTGCCTTCAGTTCTCTTGGGAAATGATAGGAAAATCTTCAGCCTGTAGAAGATACTATAACCTGGTTGGCTTTATTGTGATGAAACATGATGCAAACAGATGATTCAAATTTCCTAGGTTTTGTTAAAGATGACTCTCAGCCTGAGTTTTTTCTTTTTTTCTTTTTTCCTTTTCAACTTCTGCACATGTCTACGTGCAGTCTGGGATTTCAGACCTGTGTCGTTAGTGTGATATAGAGGTTTTATTCCTTTCTTTTTCTTGCCGTTATGCTCACGCCCACTGGCGTTTTTACTGAGGCTGTTAGTGTCAGCCTCCTTAAACCACATAGGAAGCCTTTTCCAGCTGACAGCAGTGGAGGCGTGGAGATCCTCCATCGGAGCGGAGCAGAGCAGTGCTGCAGAGGTGTCCGTCATAGAGATGCTCAACCTCTCTCTGACTTCTTATATCAGAAGCGGGTGCTCCCCTGTCTAGCCTTATTTTGAGTTCTTTGTAGGCTCTGCCTCGCTGCATAGAAATTGTCATTATTGCTCTGGGAACAAGAAATACACTCCTCCTGAGCAGAGGGTGGAAATCCTGACTGGCAGGAGAAAGAGGGAGAAGAATCACTTCTGACACAACAGTCTCTGTGCACTTGGGTGTGTTTGCAGCCTCCATTCCCTAGCAGTTTGCTTTGATAACTGACAGTAAAGCACCTTTCCTCTGCTAAACTGGTGTAAACAACTACTCTCACAACAGGAAAGACTGTTTCCCCTTTCTTAAGGGAGGTGTTAGACATCGCTGCATGGTTGGACATTAATAGCTGGCTCCTAATATTTACACTTGTGTTCTCTGGCATGCGTTTAATTGCAGAAATCAGAGGCAGAACGTATTACCAATAGGTACAGGGCGATCTAGTGGACTGCCCACTAGGAATGAAGGAAAAAATGTTCTCAGTTTTACCTTACATGTCTTGTTTTCTTTCAGGCAGGTCGTGTCTTGCTTTTCCTCCATACACGCATATGTAATAGATGACATGAGCAAACCAGTGCAGTACCAGCATAGGCTGCCCAGGTTTAATATCCCTAAGAACCAAAGAATCTTTCCCTTTTATGCAGCAATATAAAATAATGTCACGTAAAAATGGGGGAGAATATTTTATAATAGTTTCCAGTAATACTAGATACATGCATTTTTATTGGGTTTCATAGTGTTATGATAACAGTCATCATTTTCTTCAATGTATTTGCTTGTAGTGAGAAGAAATTGTAATGCTGAATCCTCTGATTTTAGACAGATTATGTACAGCAGGCTGTGAATTAACAGCTGTTGCAACAGGAAGATGTATGTGTTTGTAAACACTGTGGAAACGTTCCCAAAGTGTGCTCATTTCCTTCTTCTAAAAGATGGGTTGTCTTCTTGCCCACTGGTGTCTGGGGACATGTTCTGTCATGAGTGCTGTATCCTCATTAATGAGCTTACGTTTTCTTGGAATGGAAAGTGAACAAGTAGTTTGTTTTAGTCAGAGCAAAAGGAAGATGATGGTAGGACAAGATTATGTAAAGTTAAAACACACACATATATATGTGCATGTTAAATTTGGAAGTGTCTTAGTTTCTTGTTTTCATGGCAAATGAAAATCATAAAGTGAGAAGAAAGAATCACAAAAGCTGCATCAAAACATCGTGGAATTATATTTGTGAAATGGATTTTTTTTTTTTTTTTAGTAGAAAGGAACAATTTGAAAACACATATCTTTCAAAACTAGTTGCTCGGGAGAACAGAGAAGTACAAAGCTGAAACAATTATAGATTGTAACCTTTAAAAATAGATATGTATTTCCTAAGAAACCTGCCATCTTTTCATTACCACAGACACATTCATTAACTGAAATATTTATTTGGGATTATGGGAAGTTTAAAAATGCAACAGCTGCTTCATTTATTTTTTCCTTTCTGAAGATGTGATTTATTTAATGTTAATTTCTGATGCCTGCTGTGGTTGATAACAGTTCAACATAAAGAAAAGGTAGCGGAGTTCCACTCACTGGGTAAGGACACGAGCTGCTGGAATGAACGTGGTTTCTGAGGGTAGAGATGAAAGACGTGAGCTGTTCATTGGGAGCATGACCTGCATGTATTGCACAGCCACTTCAGATCCATGCTTTTCAGCAGCAGTCTGCAGACAGCTTTGAGAATATCTGCAGAAAATAACTAAGAGGAACTCACCTATGGGATCTTGTATCCAACTAGAAAATTTTTTAAGACCTATGAACTTGTGAGATTGAGGCAGACTTTTTAGTAAGGCCTGTAGCGATAGTACAGGGAGTAATGGTTTTAAAATAAAACAGGGTAGATTCAGATGAGATATAAGGAAGACATTTTTTAAGATGAGGGTGGTGAAACACTGGCATAGATTGCCCAGAGAGGTGGCAGATGCCCCATCACTGGAAACATTCCAGGTCAGGTTGGACGGGGCTCTGAGCAACCTGGTCTGGTTGAAGATGTCCCTGCTCATTGCAGAGGGGTTGGAGTAGATGACCTTTAAAGGTCCCTTCCAACCCAAACTATTCTATGATTCTATGAGATTAAAACCATTATGTTATTATTATGATAATTTGGACATGTGTATTTACCAGAGAAACACATATTCTGCCAGTTATAATAGTGTGAAAGTATCTTTAGAGAAAAAGTTGGATGCACCTTATGTGAACAGCTGATGTTGGGCAGAGCAGGTGGGAACAGGACAGAACCTGGAATCCTTCTGTGGTGCAGACGAAGACAACTTTCCTAGGGATCAGGGCACTGCAAAAAAAGCCTCCTAACAAACTCCCCTTCCCCCCTTTTTCCCGCAACAGCTCTTTTAAAGAGAGCCTGGTTTATTTTGCAGTGCTACTCCTTTTGCAGCCAACAAATGATTATTGGTATAAGCTTGTGATCAAATGCAGTGCAATAAACTGTGTTGCTGTTTGTCAGCTCATTTGGGGTAACTAGCCAAGTGTGCCCACTTGGCACAGCTGAAATGCAAAGTAAAGCACGCATGCGAAGCAGAGGGGAAAAGCAATTGAGATGCTGCTGCTTCCAGCTTTGTGCATTGTGCAAACAGCTGTGTTTGAAGTGACCTGCCAGTGTGCTCTAGCTGCACACCTGGGCTGCTGCCCCTCCTCCTGCAAAGACAGCATCGAAGTCTGCTTAAATTACAGCCTCAGGGCTGGGAAGCAAAAGGAGGTTCTGTTTACTTTAACAGAATGAGCGTGTTAGGGGAGATCAGACCTCATCCCTTGCTGGAAAGCCCAGGGCAGCTCTCAGTGATGTAGGATCTTCACTGGGGATAGGAATTGGATGGAAGGGGTCATGAGGGGATGCTGTGGCAGATTTTCTTTCACCCCAACCATAAGAATCAGTTTTCACCTCTCTGCGTTCTTAGTTTGCTGTGTTGGGCTCCTTGAAAATTCTTTGAGCTGGGAAACTGAGTGTTAAATCGGTTTTCGTAAGGTGAAGGCCAAGATGGCCTGTTAGTTCAGTATGGGTAGAGTTTCAAGATTTATTAAGGTCTCCCTCCCTAAGGCCTGCCGTGGGGATATGCATGGAGTCTACACCTCAACAAGGCTGCCATGCACAGGAGAAGTCATTTCTTTCCAAGTTCATCCAAGTCATGCTCCTTCACTGGGTTGCTGAGGCTGATACATCTGGAATACTCAATGGTTGCCAGAAAACTGGGATTTCTGCCATAGAAGTATAGCAGTGTGTATTGTAATAAATGTACATATGTGTACATTTAAATAAATGTAATGTATAATGTAATAAATGTACATAAGTGAAGTTATGATGAGTGGTCTGTGTTCTCAGGTGGTGTAGCTTCATTTCCATCAGTGAGGCAGAGCGTAGCTGAAATTCAACTCCCTGCATTTTATTTTATTATGTTAAAAATAGGTGTGGGAACCTGTTCCCTCCCTGCCCTCCCCAAATGGCAAGATGCCTTTTGATCAGAAAGGTAGAGGGTCACAGAAAAGGACTGCAATTTTTGGCATCTTGGTAAAAGAAACACACCATCTGAAGCTTTTGAGAGATCCCCTTGAATAATAAAATAAAAAGGCAGCATGCAATTAATTTCAAAATACTCTGAGTACTTTAGGAAATCTAGTTGGTTATATCTTCCTCTTCTATAGACTAGGAGATGACTGTAACTCCTTAAAACTACATCTCTTGGAAACTCGTATTGAAGAGATGTACTAAACTAGGAAAAAGAAAAGTTGATGGGATGTTTCCTTAGATGAAGCAGAAGCAAAGGACACCTAGCAAAGTGATTGGTAAAGTTCTTGGGTAATTGCCAGTAGCAGTCTCTACTTGTTACGCATGTTCCACTTGCAGAGTAACAGGCTTTTTTAGTTCAATGCATCATTTTCCTGTTGGCATGTTTTTATGTTGTACAAGCTTGCAGACTGTAGCTGGCAAGCATCAATATTGTCATCATCGTCATCATTCCCTTCTGCAGCAGCTGAGACCTGGCCATCTCTGGGGTGTTGTTGGGCTGGCATCTTGTTTCTCCTGTCTGCAATAAGTCTCCCACTGGGCCCCATCCATAATATTCAAAGACATCAAAATAGTCTCTTGCTGCCTTAGGGATCTTTTTATGTCTCCAGCATATAGAACACACATACACTGTTTGGAAGAGGGTGGCATAGGAAGATGATAATTTATTAACTCCACAAAAGGAATGTATAGTGTGGTTCATTTGTGACAATACTGAGGAGTAAAAACAGCAAGGTGATCAGAGCTGGAAGAGCTAGTAATATTTTTTACATGTTTAGTAGCTTTGGAGCTTTGATCTGAAACTAGTGTACATTGTTTTTGACCAATACAGGCGTGGTAGGTCAAGTGTTACACTAAAGGGATGTCCATTTATCTTACAGAACACTTGTTTCTTTTCTCTCTAAGCAGTTTCCTCTGTTTATATTACTACTGGAAATTGCTACTTCAAAACTTACTTGTGATGAATGGGTTAATGGAAAGT
The DNA here is from genome assembly GCA_013401275.1 of Pandion haliaetus. Classification (NCBI taxonomy): domain Eukaryota; kingdom Metazoa; phylum Chordata; class Aves; order Accipitriformes; family Pandionidae; genus Pandion; species Pandion haliaetus. Next base: position 570,693 of record VYZV01025788.1, read on the forward strand.
GATACAGTTGTTCTTAAAAGCCCTGAATGACTATTTCTGAAGTGTTCTTACTGCAGTGCCTGGTCTCAGAGTCTTTACTGGATGGCGCTCGTTTTGCGGTTGGTGGGAGAGGTGCCGGGCGGGATAGCGGCAGCGCTGCAGGTTTGGAAGCAGAAGCGTGTTGGTACAGGACGATACCCTGTGCATCTTCCTGTCGTCGTGGCTGCAGTCAGTACCTGCCGCTGCTGTCTGCAGTGTTTTTTCTGACAAGCAAAAATTTAGCAAGAGAAGAGACAGAGCTATTGTGGAGGTTGTGGAAGGTGGTGGGAGAAGAAGCTTAGCTGAGCAGCAGGGGAATCTATTTTCTCTTTTACTGCCTGTTTAAAATAAGGTTTTTACAGCAGAAATACTCCCTGGGGGCTGAGCTGTCAGAAAGGATTTCTGTGTGCTTCACAACATTCTGTAGTCGTGTTGTGTACCTGTTGGTAAAACTTAGATTGTGTCTAGCATCAGTGTTGTCTTTGCTGGAAAACCTTTTGTCACCCTTCGGACAGCAGCCACCGCTTCTAAAGAAGAAAAAAAATTGTGAAAACTTTATTTAGGCAATGATTTTCAAGGTTTGATGTAGGTAGCTATACAAATCTGACAGAATGCTGGTAAGAGTTTGATTATCAATTTCCAATTTAATTGCAACAATGGTACACGAAACAAGTAGTATGATTTCTGTGTACAGAATTAAGTATTACATTAAAAAGCATAGCAGGGGATAACTTGCTTTGGACCTATTATATATAATATTAAATAGCATTCAGCAAGTATTTTATAAAGTTCTATCATGCTTCTATTAGGATAGAATAGAGGAAGGATAATCTGGAGAAAGGGGAAAATGTAAGGTTTAAAAAAAGAAAAAACCAAACATCCAAGAAACAGAAAAACCCAAACTAAAGAACACAAGCTGACTTCTCAGTTTGTATTGACAAAACTTTAGAGAATCATCTAATGGGAATTTATAAACTGTAAAATGTTTGTAGGAGATATTGTACCAAGCAAACTCTAGGTGTTTACAGTACTCATAATTGTTGACACCAGCAGGCTTATGTACTTGTCTGTGTCTTACTTTATGGAAGTAAAGAAAAGAAAATGTAAAAGAAGCTTTTATGGTGTTGGAAGAGCTGGAAAAGGCAAAAGATGAACTGCTATAAACAAACTTGTATCTCAAGTTGAGGAAGCAAACTAGAAATGCTGATGTGACCTGGGTGTTGACTACAGAGGGATACATCTAGAAGTAAAATAAAATATCTGATGTATGCATGGAGCAGGGAGAAATCAGTTCTTTTCACTAGTGTGTCAGAGCTGCAGAGCTGTTTTGCTGGTAGGCATGGTTGTGAGTAAGACCTGACGAGCATGTTCACCGCTCATGTGGGCATCTGTCACCTGGGTCCCTCTCTGTGTCAAAGGCAACTTGCTGCCTATGCACCAAATTAAGGTATTTCCCACATCAGCACCGCAGTTGTAACTGGTCAGACAGGAGATGGACTCTGTTCACTCACCTGTGTAATTTAATGTATCGATGCAAGGGCCAGGGATAGGCTGCGGAGGAGAGGAAAGTGCCTTCCTAGGTGGTTCAGTCTAGCTTGTGAGAAGCCTGAAAAATCAGGGCTCTTGACAAGTTATACATCCATAGCTTTCACATAAGCTGAGCATGAATATTAGCCTGTCAAAAACCACCTAAGAAAGAAATTGACCTCATTTGCAGGTAGCTAAAAAGAAATTTCCTCTCAGACTCACAATATTATGAACATTTGTTGTTCACAGAAGCCATCAAGTGTGACACAAACTTTATATACATAGGAAAAATCACTTCTTTTTCATTTTCCTCACGTAATTCTTCCATTTTCACTGTATCAAAATGTGAGTGGAACAGACAAATCCTGCCTGCCTGCCTTTGTGGTTGGATTCGGGGTATTTTTCTAAGTTGAGAGGCCCAAATGGGACTTACTGTGTGTTTGGGGCATTGCCTAGGTGGACCCTCAGATACCTAACAAGAAGCCTTTACAGTGTGGCATTTAATTCAGTGCGAGCACTAATTCAGGCTCCTTCTCCCAGCTGGCAGATATTTCTATCAAACCTGTCCAAACCTAATAACGGACTGTAATAATGTAACCTCTGCTGTGTTTGACAGATATTGGCCTGCAAACAGGCAGAGAAGCCAAGGATGCCTGTGGACATAGACATGTGCAGAGAGATGGCATCGCCTGCATTTCCATAGGAAACAGGCAAAATAGTTCTCTGGTGTCTGGAGCATCAGAGGATCAGTGAAGACGACAGGCAAGGTTTGAATGGGTCACTGAGGTTAACCTGTTTTCTCAATCACAAGAAATCCTTCCCCCAGACCAGGAGCGTGTTTGGGATCTAGGGGAAGCTGCTGTTTCCAGAGTGCCATAAATACGCCCAAATAGGTTGGTGCCTGTGGGACCTGTTGCTAAGGTGATATAAATGGCCTTTTGCTTCAGCTGCTGAAGAGGACAGTTCAGTGGAAGACATTCAAATGGAGCTGAATTCAAACCTTTTACATTCTTTCACCCTGAAAGAGAAGACAAACAATTTTGTGTCATGTTGAATAAAATGTTTCATAAACACCGAGGTGTGAGATAGCAGTAGGTGTGAAAGTTCACTTTTCTGTCATTGTACTTTTTATCCATTAGGTTAGTGGATAAGGCACCTGACAGAAGAACCTGGAGGAGCAATCGTGAAAATAGTTGATTCTTACCAGGTTTTTTTGAGGATGGATCACCCTTGGCATTCTTTAGTTTAACCATTTGCTGGGCTCAGTGATTCTTGTGGGTCCCTTCCAACTTGAGATGTTCTGTGATTTACTTCTTGAAATACTGATACATAACCTAAAGTCTCATGTTCCTCCTGATGTTATGCTGATTAACACGAGATAAATTCAGAGGCAGGAGGGCTACCTTTGGATAGGCAGCTCTGGCTATGTGGAATTAATAGAAGGGGAGAGGATGGTCAAGTTGAGATCCCTAGGGTGAATTCCCTCTATACTTCCTATATGTCTATAACTTAAATCACTGCTAAATTTTTTTCCCATGTAACTTGTGGGTTATGGTCATTGAAAATATTATAAATAGCGATTTGGACATCTGAAAATCAAGACAATAACTGTAGCTAGTTGGTTAGGACTTTGATGTGATATGTGAAATATGAAGATTAGCAGAATTAAATATCAAATTTGCCATTAAAATATTGTTTCTAAAATGCTTCAGATATGAACGGATGCTTAATTGCAGAGGAAAACAAAGCATTTTTTACTTCTTGAATGGAAGTGGCAAGATTGAGTCTTTTTGACTTAAAGGGAGCAAAGTAATTTAAAACAGAAGAGTGAAATTTAGTTGCTATGAGTTAAGTATAAATTGATCTAGTTTCTGTAAATAAGTCAGTACTGAAAGAGCTTAAAAATTTCCCTTGATACCAAATGTTTCAGAAGCCAACACCAAATCATTTAAAATATTGAAGGTCTTTTGTGATCAGTATTGTAACCTCCAGGCACTAGGCATGTTCAGGATTTCTAAGAATGATCCCAAAATGGCATAGAAAAACAAACCCACAAATTTAAGAGAAAACAAATTGAATTAGACATCATAAGATGCCAGAAGAAAATGTTGCAGCCTTGTATCTTGTTCTGGTGTCACTCTTAATTAAAAGCGTGTAGATGCTTTTAATGATGGTACCACTCTCATCCTGTGTCCATTGAAGGTAACAGTGAAACACTCTTTGACTGTAGTGCTAGAGGAACAGACTAGGAAAACGTGTTGAGATGTGTATAACCCTAGCGAGATTTAATAATAAAGTAGAAATAGTTAATTCTGAATCATCCATATAGCAAATGATACATTTCTAAATGTAAAAATAACAGCTGAAGGTACCCCCTGAGCTGCGGTTCCTTCTAGTTCAAACAAAAGCATGATTCTGTGCGTCCGGCAGAAAAGGACCTGGGGGTGCTGGTTGACAGCCGGCTGAATATGAGCCAGCAGTGTGCCCAGGTGGCCAAGGCGGCCAAGGGCATCCTGGCTTGTATCAGAAACAGTGCGGCCAGCAGGAGCAGGGAAGTGATCATACTCCTGTACCGGGCACTGGTGAGGCTGCACCTTGAGTACTGTGTTCAGTTTTGGGCCCCTCACTACAGGAAAGACCTTGAGGTGCTGGAGCGTGTCCAGAGAAGGGCAACGAAGCCGGTGAGGGGCCTGGAGCACAAGTCTTGTGAGGAGCGGCTGAGGGAACTGGGGTTGTTTAGCCTGGAGAAAAGGAGGCTGAGGGGAGACCTTGTCGCTCCCTACAACTGCCTGAAAGGAGGTTGTAGTGAGGTGGGTGCTTGTCTCTTCTGTCAAGTAACTACTGATAGGATGAGAGGACATGGCCTCAAGTTGCGGCAGGGGAGGTTTGGATTGGATATTAGGAAAAATGTCTTTACTGAAAGGGTTGTCAGGCATTGGAACAGGCTGCCCAGGGAAGTGGTGGAGTCACCATCCCTGGAGGTATTCAAAAAGCAAGTAGACAGGGCACTTCAGGACATGGTTTAGTTGGCGTGGTCGATGGTTGGACTCGATGATCTTACGTCTTTTCCAACCTAGAGGATTCCATGATCTGCAAAAATGTTTTTTTAAATAAGGTGGTGCTTGAGAGAGAAAAATAAGTCTTACACAGTGTATTTCCTTTGTAATCTTTTCTTTTTTTGTGCTTAATGTGCGGTTACACGTGAAAGCGCTGAGCTGGAAGATTTCTAATGGTTGAGTTTATCATATATCAGAAGAGTAAATCTTTGACTCCTTTGCAGTGTGTTACCACTAAGCTCTGTCATATTTACCCATTTGAGCTACCTCGCTGGAAATGATTGTTCTTTCAGTACTTCAACGAATAAATAACTATAAAGGTGTGCCGGCAGATTTACTTTGTGCAGTTGTACTTGACACTAGCTAAGAAGTCAGCTTCCTCTCAGCAAATATCTGTTTAGTTTTGCTTATTTTAATGCTACGCAGAACTGCAGGGAAAGGTAATATCTTTAATTAGGTAGAACCACCATAGTTGGAAAAAGAGGTGCACTTTCAGGCTTAGGTCTGATGGGACTATAAGCCTTAAAGCTTGTCCTTTTTCTTCAACTGTCTCAGCAGTTTTGATATCATCTCTCATCTCTCCTTCCCAAGCCTTACTTATTTTTTAGGTTGTTTCAGATGCAGTAGCCTGGTTATATGCATGTCCAATAGGAACCCAGACTTTTTTAAGGGGTTGCAAGGCTCTGGACACATGCTGTTAGTTCTGCAGTGCTTGTATGGCAAGACTGATGCACCTCTCCTTGAGCCTTCCGCATCCTGGCTGAGAATCCTCTGGAAGCAGATTGTTTGTAGGTTCCGGGGCTCAAGACTTGATCCCGTACCAATACGCCCTGTTGTCATTCTGACTCTAGTTCTCCAGATAAGATCCTAAACCGGTATAAACTAGTGCAGCTGCAATGATGCTACCTCAGCTGAAACTCTGATATTTTTTTTTTTAAGAGAAATATTGTTATTACTCATCTTGAGATGCCACAGGGTTCCTGTTGTACTGTACTTAAAAATATAAGGTACCTCCACATAGTGCAGTTAGATGCAAACTTTTTTCCTAAACTCCAAGTAGGCCAGTGTGAGCCATGCTGCCATGAAAAAGCAATGCTGCTTTCCTTCTTTGCAGTTGATAATCTCCGTTTCTCAGCAGGACCTATGAGGTCAAGCACTGGGCTGTGGTAATGGGGCTATACGGTTTCAGGATCTGTGCTGGCTTGTCCAGAGAATTTGGAGTATGGCCGGAATGAACCTCTTACAGAGTTACTCATTTGCACTGATATATTATCTTCATTTTTGCAGAAGCACCACAGGCTCGCATACTGGCTCCATTGTCATGAGATAAAATTTGCTTTTATTAGTGTCTTAGCTGTATGACCCAGTGTGTCTGCTAGTCTAGTGTCTGTTACACATAATTCAAAGTAAATAAATCCCATGATATTTAATCATACTTTGGATACAAACCATTTACAAATTCAAACAGAATGTTTCCTTTTTTTAAGGTTTAGCAATGGGGAAATTTAAAACCAGAGTATTTGAGCTGAGTGTCAGGTTTAATTTTTGCTTTCTAAGAATATTAGTTAGGATGCTATTTATTTAAGAAATTTTACATTAAGAATTTATTCATAGCAAATGAAAGTACCTTTGAAACCTTTGTACTCAGTTGAAACAAAATGCTTTGTGGGATTATTAAATGCTACTCCATGAGCTTTGACTTTCAAATAAGAGTTGGGTTCAAAAGCGTCCCAATAGATTGAAGAGTAGGTAGAAGAGAGCGACTACGGACCTGCTGTCTGACCTTGAACAAGTCGCTTCAATCATATCTTGATGTCCATTGGTGGGTTTTTTTTTTCTCTTAATCTTTCCCGTTGTTGTATGTGGAAATTGTAGAAGGAAGGGAGATAGTTGGACACAATTTGAGAGAGCAAAGTTGATGCTACTGTGGTTTTGAGATCCCAGGCAGATTATTAGTGTTGAATCCAGTTCACCTTGCAGTTTTGCACTTCAGTGACCTCCTTCGTTATCACAGTACAATTAAAAATGAATAGAGTTCTCCTCCCTCTTCAGTATTAGTTAAATTCTCCATATGCTGGTAGGTTAAATGGGTATTGAACTGTTTAACTTTAATTAAGCAGCAAAGTCTGTGGAGAAGCCAGGAGCACACTGTCAAATTAAAGCAGTTGCCCGTGTAAACAGCTGCCCATAAATCAGATTCTCTTGTATACATAACAACTGTTAATTGAATAATTACCTAAATTTCATCTCTTAATTTTTTCCTAAGGAAATGCATTACGTTTACTTGGTCGTATTGGATTTTTTAGAGTGTTTTGATTTAACAAAGCTGAAGGTGCAGCATACGTGCCAGCAGGTGTGCAGAAACTTTCAGGAGCTCATGGTCGAGGCTTAGAAGGAGAAGTCGACAGGAGGGTGGTATATGCATAAAGGAGTGCCAGAGCCTCTTTGAGAGCCGTTTTGTGTGGCAGTGGTTAAGGCAGCGTTACGGTTGTGGGTTGTGTTGATCAGAGGCTAGATTTGGTTTGGCAGGTCAAAACCAGGACCTACTGAAATCTCTGGAAGTCTCCCACTGATTTCAGTAGTGGTTGTGTCCTGCCTATTCTCCTGTAATGGCCTCCACAGGGCAGCCCACATCATGCTTGGGTCCTTTGGCAATCCTGGCAGGACACAAGTAATAAATCTGTGGGGATGCCTTCTCTATTATGTAGAATAGGTCATTTGGAAAGGTCCGTGCAGTATGAGACCTGATGAAACTCAGAGCCAAGTGGAGTCTGCTGTTACTTGAAGTGAGGTAAATCATGAAGAAACGCATTAGAAATGGTATTGTTTGTCTGGTAATAGGAAAAGGGCTTGACGCTGTTTTCCAGGTGGAATGAGGAAACGTGTGCTAGTTTGCAGTTCAGCGCTGCAGTATCCCTGTCTTACGGCAGACTTATGGGTGTTTTCTATAGTCAAACCTAACTTGACTACAAAGATGTCTCTTCCTAAAAATAGAAACTGTTTAACAATTCCATTTGAAGAGTGGAGTTAGACAACATTCACAAACCAGCGCTAGTATGGGAGACATTTGCTTTATATTTTCTGCACTAAAAAAAAAGGAAGCTGGAAATACTTGCCTTGCTCTATTGATATGCATTCATGACTCTTCCTGGGTTAAGACGGTGTCTTCCTGTAGAGCTGTTGCTCATGGTCTGCTGTTTCCAACATGGAAATCATCTGACATCCCTGTGTACATCTTTAGATGTATACATAGAATGCAGCGGTCACTGCTACAGCAGAGTTCAGCTCTATCCCAGCCAAAACCAACACAGCGATGGACTCCCATAAAGGGAGTCCAGCTCATCATTGGCGTGACTGCTGGAGAAACATCCATCTGGTCAGATGAATCCCATACCCAGTGTTTTTTGGGAAGTGATTCAAAGCAATCCATCATGCTGCAGACCATGGCAGCCCAACGTGGGTGTCAGGCCTGATGTTTTCCGATCAGTAGTGGGCAATTCTCAATGTGCACAAAACTAGCAAACAGGAACAGCTCAATAAAGATCAGGTTTTATGTTTTCCCCTAGACAGAGCAACAAATCTGTTGCTCTCTTTTATGTTCAAGAGGAGAAAATACATGTCTTTGCAAAAGCTTCTTGCCTTCTCCAAGGCTCTGTCTCTATCCTGTGGCTTTATAAAATGAAAGTTGCTGTGGAATCTCTCTGGGGAGGTACAGACACAAGCAACGAAAAGTGTATGTGCTGTGTGTCAGTCCTTCACAGGGTTTTAGTATGGGCATGAAAGCCACAGCCTTGGGGACAAGATTTAGTATGTAGCTCTGCCTGTGGTTTCTCCAAGTCCCACTGGCTCACAAGATGCCATCTGCCCCTCCTGCCTTAGGGGACAGACCGGAGGATCACTACTGGTTTCCTTCCCTGCCAGCCCCACAGGTGCATTTCAGGGTACACCATCTACAAAGCATCAAGGGGAATTTTGAAGTTAAGAGAGTGTAGCCTGGCATGTTTGTGAGAGGTCCTCACTGTGTAGTTGTGAAACTCATGCTGAGAAGCTGCAGCCAGAATACAGCTCGTGTTGCTGCTGGAAGCATGCCTTATGGCTGTGAAGCTGTGTGAGTAAATGAGACAAAGATCTGAGTAGCTGTGAGGGAAATCAATAGGGAAGCAGTACTCAAAGCATCAGGGACACAGGGTAGTATGGCCTTGGGAAACTAACTGAGAAGGAGAGACACTTGAATCTGTAAGCAAAGTAATGCTCTTGTTTTTCCATTGTTTGGGCACCAAAATAAAAGCAACAGGAAGGAGTATAAGCTTAGGAAAAATGACCTGTGAAGAAGATTAAACAAACTCAAGATCTTTATAATAAGTGAAGACAAGTCTGAGCAAAGTGAGGAAGGCGATCAGATGCCTAAATACTTCAAGAAGGGAAGCAACAACCTATCCACACCCCTGGTGAGTAGGGTGAGGAGTAATGTGCTTCACAGGAGACAACGGTAAAGAGAGGACTAGGCTGAATGAAAACCTTTCTTTGTCTCCAGCACTACTGGTCCTTGAGCACTGATTAGGCAATCATCTGTCAGGATTGACAAAGGTATGCTCTGACTGGCCTGGGCGTGGGGGAGCGGATTTCCAGCCCCGCTTTGCTACAGCTGTGCAAGTCTTTTGCATTCAGGTTGGCAGAAGCTCCTTCCAGTTTTCAGTTCTGTGTGTTCAGTGCACAGATGAAATCATAAACCTAAAATGGCACACCTTTTGTGGGTGCACAGTGGAAATCTCATGAGCTAACCTAAAAGCAGCTCTTTGAAGCACAAATACCAGAATGTTTTTAACATATGGAAACAGCTGTCTCATGGAGCGTAATTGTGCTCCTGGGATGGCCCTTTTTTCAGGGGCGGTGTGTCATCTTTGTAGCATGAAACTGCAGCAATCGATCTGACTTGTATTCCTGGTTGCCTCTTCACATAGCCAGCACCTTCTCCTTTTGGGCTGGATTTGTGGTTCAGTACTTACACTTAAGAATCTTGCATAGCAACAGAGAACAATAACTCTTATTTCAATATATTGACATGTCTGGCAGTATTAACCTTTCCTTAGCCAACCAGGCAAGATTTGACATTAGGGAAGTATCTCTGCTCCTGCTATTCAAACATGTATATTTTTTTTTCTCTGTCACTGTTCCAAAATTCTGAGTTCCTTTAAGCTCAGATTCAAAACAAGGACTTACCGTGTATTTCAAATTCTTTTATGTGATCTGGGAGAGAAGCATCAACTTCTGTTTGTTCTTGGTGTGCTGGTTACGGCTCCCTTATGTATGTCAGTGAGCCTCTAGTACTGTGTGGAATCGCACCCGAAGGTTAGTAAAGCTTTTATCTGTCCGATTCGTTTTATAATATAAAAGAAAAATCTGAGTCTGCATCTTTAGCTGCTGTAAGTTTGTGGAATTCCTTTGAAGTTTGCTCTCTAGTATGCATATATAAAGAATAATGATCATTTTAGTGAAAAACTGCTAATACTGATGTTTTCTTCTTTTTAACAGTAATGATGAATCTTGATCACTCCTAAACAGGATCAAAAGACATCAGACTCTCCTCTTTGTTTTATCAGTATAATGAAAACACAAATATACTTAAAACACTTCAAATGGTTGAGCACACGCTAGCTGAAAGAAACCTCAACTCTCTGAATTATACATTAGTATCAGACTATAATAACTGAGATTCTGTGCTCTATGTATTTTGCTGAAAGGGAAAGTACTGATGGATGAGTACAGTAAATTCAGTAATATTTTCTGCAGCGCTTGAAATAATCGATGTGCATCGGTGTATACAGCAAGCAAAGGTCTCTTTCTTGAAGTCACCCAGCAATGGCAAATAAGAGGGATTTTTCACTTCTAACGGGGGTTGCAAAAATACGCACTACTGGTAACGATGGGCTTAGGGTACCGGGCTGGCGTGGCAATGGTATGGATGCTGTTCATGCTCACAGCCCTGAGCAGTAATGGTGGCTGGGGGAGACCCAGGAGGGAGCGCCTTCGGAGCAGGTTCGCTTCTGAGCATGGCTCCTTCCCCAGCAGCGAATGCTGCTCAAAGTAAGCCTTAGTGGAGTCTGGCTCGGCTGACTTAGCACACAGCCCGCTATAAATATTTTGAGCCAAGGAGCGACAGCTAAGTTTTATCACCACGTGTTTTCCATTAGGTGCCTCTTGCGCCTTGGGTGATGGGAGAGGATTCTGGATGGTGAGGTTTGGGTCAGGTTCTGAAACATCCTGGAAATCATGAAGTAGAACAGTGATTGCTGGTAAACTATGAGAAGAACATACGTTCGGGCCTTTTAGCCCTGATCTTACCACTCCAAACAAAAGTGGGTATTTATAGACATTGCCCAATAGTATGTTGTAAATTTTACTCCAGTGTTTAGGACAAATTTGAAAAGGCAAGGTGTATTCTTCCTGTAAAAGTTTAGAGCAAAACTGTATGTTTTCAGTCTTGAACATCAGTTTTCCTTTTCCAGTTATTTTTTAATAATTATTCTGCAGTCAAGAGCAGCTGTGGAAAACAATACGCACATATTTCTTTTTTGTGTTAGGTTTTTGTGAACAGCTGAGAGCAGTGAAAGGTAAGCCATACTTAAACTCATAAACCAAGACTGTAATAGTTTTATACAATTTATAGGGTTTATTTAATGAGCTTGGGTAATATGGAATGAAAATTGTTCCCAAAAGGCCCCAATCAACTAGAATATCGAAGTGGAAAGCAGACTGTAAATTGTGTTTTGACTAATGTCATACATTAATGTACTCTTTATGGAACACAGTTTCCTTCGTGGAGAAGGAGCACTGCAGAGTGTCAATACACACATACCTTGAGGGGTCTGACTACATGCATTTTGGTTTGTCTCAGTCCTTTCGGGATGGTGTGAGGTTGTGACTCTGCGGACACGGTAAGCTTAAGAGAATAACGTGTCTTCTGAGATCCCTTAACTTTACCGTTCCTGTTGTGGTTACCCCTGTATGTTTAGATTTGCGCGGTGAGACAAGGCAAGGCGTGGGGGCTGCTGGGATGTTGCTGGTCCTTGCGGAGGAGCTGTTAGCCTGGCTGCTGCCTGCTCTCCCTGCCGACAGAAAAAAGGGATTTCAGTTACCCAGCTGACACCTCTTACAGAGCAGACTTCACCTGAAAATTGGACAGAGAGGAAAAAGGAACTGTGACTACAAATAACAAAGCATTTATCTCAGCAAACACAGAGTGCAGTTGACTTTGGGCTTTTTAAAGTGTTGACTTTTTTGGGGGCTAATGCTGGCAAGACACATGCAGTAGCTGCGCTAATGACGTTTTATGCCTGAGAACATGACTAGGACAGTATATAAACAAGGGTAGCTCTGTGGGCTTTTTACTGTGATAAATATAAATGTTTTACTGAGGCGCTTTTTCTTTTTAGCAGTGAAGCCGTAGCCTCTATTTATTCTGGTCTTCTCCCAAATCTCTCACTTCTCAGACTTGCATCAAGAATAGTATGGGAACACTTCAGTGTTAAAAAATGCAGGAAGGGTATCAATATTACACATGTTAGTATGTGTTTAATGTTTAAATGTAAAATCAAATAATCATGAGGGCACAGTTTGAGGGATTTACCAATCTGAATCTGTTTTCAGATCAGTTTTCCTCAATGATGTGTTTGATTTTTTTTTTTTTTATTTTTATTTTTTTTATATCTGACTTTTGAGTTCAGCCATGAAATGTGAATGTGAATCTTTGGGAGATATGAAGTTTAATTCTAGCGGTGTTGCTTTGTGCTTGGATTTTTCTGACATCTTACTCTTTGTATTTGTTCCCTTAACTGATGGCAGATATTGAGTAACAAATTGAGTAAAATGAACTTGTATGAGAATTTGAATTGGAGAAGATTATGCATTATTTAAGTCTTCTGATATTTGGGGACTCATTGTTACCCAGCTAACATCTCAAAATGAGTAAACATAATCTAAATAATCAAGTGTGCGATTCAGGTCTAATTGAAATCAAATGAAACTGAAATCCCATTGGCTTCAGTGAATAGAAGCAACAGGGCACTTCCATGCAAACGGAAGACGAGTAAGAGATTTCTCAAGGGTAAGGTGAGCGATGGGAGTAATTGTGCTACTGTTCAAATAGCGGTAATACAGCGGAGGCACGGCTCTGCCTTATTTTCCCTGGAGAAACTGAAGTCTTCCGAGTCCTGCCCCCTCTCCTCCATTCCAGTCTTGTTCTGTTCCCAGTGGATCTGCAGCAAGAGAACAGAGTATACACGTAGGACTGCAGCGTTTTTTCACTTTCCTAGCCAGGTCCAGGTGCCTTCACAGAACGGGAAGGACACCACAGTCCAAAGCTCATGCGTTTTGCTACCTGAAGGCTGTCCCAGCCCCAAGGGAAGGTGTTGGGAATGAAGCAAACCACCAGTGCTGCTTTGCTTTGCCACAGCCCACCTCTGTTTTGGAAGTCGATGAATCGATCCGATGTGGTCCCAGACATACCTATGCTGGCTGAATGGAGCTCTGGTTGGTGGCTAGGCAAGATGGCAGTGTGATGGGCCTCTGAACTATTTCCTCTGAAGTTCCATTAGGAGGGATGTCATGGCATTTATATTTTATATGGACATGCTGGACTATGCTGGCAATAGTGAGCTGAATGTGGTGGAGGAAATTAGCACAGTGACAGCTGCATGCCAAGTACCTGCTGCAAATGCATCTCTGTCAGAGACACAAGGCAACTCTTGTCACCCTCTCATCAGATGTAATTGAATGCCTACAGAGGTGGTAATTACAAATACCATCCAGGCTGCACAGACTCATTTGTCTTTGTTTATCATCAGAGCAAGTATATTGATCATTACTAAAGCATTAAATATCTTTGGAGAGGAACAGGAAAATCAGATTAATAAAGCCTGACATGCATTGTGAAATGCACTTCTCCATGAAAGTCAGGTTTGGTAAGTACAGAAATGACGAATGAAATTACTCTTTTAGCACTCCGTTGACCTAGTAGTGTTATCCTGGGAGAAATGGCATCTCAGAGAAAGCCACTTTGGAATTTTATTACTGAGCTCTTTCTTTATATTTTGGAGCCAACTGAGTCACTTTGTTTAACTATATATGCACAGCTTTGAGATTTAATATACTCTCTGGATTATGAACCTGACTGCAGTGGAGTTAGTGGTATGAAACTAGTGTGATGAAATGGTAATGAAAATCTGGTGAATAAAACTCTACAGTAGAGATTATGGTTCAAAGCCCGTTTGAGGAAGAGACAAGGTAGTACACACTTGAAGTATGCCGGTGCCAGTCAGGAATTCAATGGGTGGAGTTACTGGAATGATTGCCTGTTTACATTGGTGTAAACAAACAGAATGTGATCTTTTACACCTTGTTCTGATATCAGATATTGTATTTTTATCTCAGGCAGCAGAACATGGGCGTTTTTAGTCCAGACTGGTGTTTCCCTCACTGTGTTCTTAGAAACAATTAATTTTGCCAGTAGTTTCACTAGTATCTTATAGCTAACAGCTAGTGGTTAGCAAGTTTGCTTATAAGCTCCCTATTATCTAATAACAGTTTTTTAGAGAAATGGCAAGGAATATACCATGCACGCTCAGTTTATCTCATGCTGAATTTTGTCAACTGTTGATGTGCTACAGCAGGGAGCAAAGTTTCTCATATTCACTTCTAGTGAGCCTTCATCAGTACTATATATACAGAAGAATTAGTTTACAGTATGTCAAAATACTTTGAAATCTGGCTTAGCTCAAATACTCCTTATAAAAATTTGGATTGTTATCAGATGCTTAGCAAGTCCTTCATCACCCAAAACTAAGACTTATTCTCACTAACAGCTATTGCATCAGGATAAAGTTACTCATGCAGATATTCCCATTTGATAGATCAGTTTTCTGTTAGATTATTTGCTTGGCATTCAGGTGAATCCAGCAGATGAAAATAAAGATAACCACTTGCTATTAAATTGGCATTTTCTTAAGCTTCTCCTTTACATTAGAAAGTAGGAAATCTTAAGACATGTGCTCAGCTGGTAGGTAGGTAGCAACATCTCTAAATTGTCCTCAGTGGTTCTCCGTTGCTGTATGCTTGCCTGAAGATTTGTTATGTTAGTTTTCCCCGTGGGTTGTTTTTCAAGCACAATATGTCCAGTTTGTCTTCCTTCTCAGCTGTTTTTAGGAATTTGGGTGTTGATGTGGAAATGGACCCAAATTAGTGCTCTTTTTTCAAATGAGTAGTGAGATTGCATGATAGGCTTATATCACTTGCAAAGACACCCATTATTAAAGGAAATAAATTCAGAGTTAACTCTCATACATAGCATATTCCAAGATGACTTATAAATTACTTCTCAGAGTTAGTGGCAGGAAAATGTTACAGGTGTTCAGTTAGCACTCAGCATCTTTTGGAACTCAGTTGTGCAGTGATGGTGGTTTATCTGGGTGACGACGTGACGATCAGATGGGCTCCTGGAGCTCTATAACGTGTGCCTACCTGCCATTGTTGTCAGAGTTGGAAAGACAGCTGACCTGCGCATCCTTTTTTTTGGTATGGGTAGCTTCTTTTAAAACTCTGCTAAAATCTCCAGGTTAGTTTGATAGGATATTTCTCTTATATGTGCAAAAACACATACAAAGCAAGGGACGCCACCAAAGAGCTAACTTGATCAGCTGCTGAAGCCATCTTTTTGGTTTTGATTTGAAGTGTGGTCTTTGTTGTCTTGAAAATATGCAGAGCATCTCTAGTCAGCTCAAATATTCCCTAAAAGATTGGTAATTATAAGATACTAGAATAATTCAGGCAGGTAAAAAAGACCCAAACCCCCAGCCCTCCTTGGCCGAAATGCTGGTCTTTGGGTGCGGCTGCTGTAAGTGCCTGTGCAGTCAGAGGAACAGTCAGAACTGACTGTATTCCAGAACAGGAGACCCAGCTTTACAGAGGGAGTTGCTTTCAAATATCTGTAATCAGAAAAAGCCTTTAATCACTGAGTTTCAGCCTCCATTTAGATTTTCATGCATGCCAATTAGTAGAACCTTGTTTTCTAAAGATACAATCTTTCCTATTTTGAAAGCTTGACAGTTCTAATGCTTTAACATTATTGAAGCTGACATGTCTCCTCAAGAACTGTTTAATCTGTCAGATTCTTCGTTCTTTTATCATCTCAATCATTTAATGACTAAAAAAAAAAAAGAAAAAATCTCCCAATGAGTTATTTTTTACCTTTCTTTAACTCTCCAATAATTATAAAGATTTTTACTTGTGGTAGGAGTTTCTCTTTAGAAACAGAGAAGAGCTAATTAAAAATGTCCAATATCCTAAATGATGAATTATGATGGATTGCAGAGTATTTTGCAGGTGGAAATGTCAATGTGGGTTGGAGATACAATTTGCTTGTCATACTGGATGCTGGAAAGAGATTAAGCTTCACCCAAACCAGCCGACGTCTCATGACGACACGCTGGCTGCACTAGATTCTCTGCTGTGTGTGCTCCAGCCCAGCACCGGCAGGTTTGTCGTCCGTGCCTCCAGCTGACAGCAGCCCCCTATTTACCTCCTTACTGATTTTACGGCTTCTTACATTGGACCCTTGTTGGGTACAAGGGACTTGTTCAGGTGGACCGCTTGCCTTAGCTGATCTGGAAATCCTAGAAGTGGTGGATTTTAACTTCTGCCATAAAATCTTGTCTTTGGAAGCAGGAATAGGTTGTTAAATGGTGGTAGTAAGCTGAGGGGAAATTGGCCAAAGAAGAAACAGAGCAAAGAAATCATTACGATGGAAAAGAACTGCTGTAGGCGTGGGCATCACCTGCCTGTTGGGTGCACGTGGAAGGACAGGAGAGTGGCAGTCAGTGCTGAGCCCTTGCTGGCAGGGACGAGCACCTTCCTACCCTGGGAGAGCCGGACTCGGCAGCTTCTGCCTCCGTCCCAGTCTGTGCACACAGGGAGTAAATGATGAGTTGCAGGGACAGGTCTGCTCCCTTACACTGCACCCGTCCTCTGCTGTCGAACGGCCAACCTCAGTGGCACAGCTGCTCTGGTGGGACTGTGGCTGGTGTGCCGGGGGCAGTGGGCCTGCAAGAGGAGAAAGGCCAGGCACGGCACAGAGCTGGGCAGCGCCTCCTGGCCTTGCTGTTCCGAGATGGATACTTGTTTTGAAGGAAACAAAGGGCTTCTATGGGAGGAGTCGGTTAAAATTAGTCAGATGATACTCCTCAAATGGTATTTAACCAGCAGTGTTCAGAAATGAGTTGCACTTTATCACAATGCGTATGCGTGCTGCCAGTGTCGGTACCTCACCTGCTGTGCTGCTCCTCATGGGCCGTTATCAGGCTGTTGCAGACCTGCACAGACTCTTCTGGAGGAAGGGCATTTCTGGTTAAAACACAGTTGTCTTTTCTTTCCAGACTTATCCAACTCCAGTGCACTGAAATTCTGATTTGCATGGTCAAAGATGGCATTCTGAAGGAGGTCTAAAGTACTTTGTTTCCAGTAATTGTTCACTGATAGAATAAATAAATAAATAAAATCCTTCATACTGACACAGTTTAATTTATAAACTGGATTTTTTAATTTTTATATTAGTGTTTTCCTTCATGTTCTTACAGACAAATCTCACTTTTCTTGGTATGTGGATGCTAGTGATTTTGTTTAATCTTTTTTTTCAGTTGAGGTCCTGATCAGTGTTTTGTGTGGGGGGTTTTTTTTGGTGTTTTTTTTTTTGTTTGTTTGTTTTTTTGTTTAATGAATTGGCAGATTTGGCACAGACTGACAATGTCTTCTCTGGGGAGGGCCGAAGATGAACTAGCAGAAATGTCTACATGGGCATCCCTTGGAAGCGTGTGCTGGACAGCTCACACAGCATGGGATGAGAGCAGCACCTCACCCGCCTTCGCTCTTTGTGAATGTTGTACTGTCCCTGTTTGAGCTAGATGCTTTCTTTGGTATGGGATGTCACATCTTCCTCACAAATCTGTCCCAAGAGCAGTGGCATCTTGGCTGAGTGTGAGTTGTGGGGCAGGGCTGGTGCAGGTTTGACTCGTTTCCTGCCCAAAGCCCTGATGAGGCATTTTTGCCTGAGCCGGTGGTGGATGGAGCGATAGCTGGGCATGCAGCAGCAGAGCTATTTGACATCAGCTCTGCAGAGTTTTACTAAAATCAGTAAACCATGCAGATAATTACCTTATAACTTCATAATCGTTTGCACCAATTCAAAGCAAGGCTGAAATAATAGCCTTTGGGTTTAATTGTGCTTTGTAGTCAACTCTGCAGTCCTTTCTGCTGGTGTAAATTGCTATGGGAGCATCAGCACAGAAGTGGGAAGATCGTAAAATTTAGTGCAATCTGCCGAGATGAAAGAAAATACATGAATGGATGATATCAGCACTGTTAGTTTTCTTTTGCTCCTTAAGTGAAACCAATTATTGATTGCAGTGGGACTTTGAATAATAGATGATGTAAAATGGGTGAGAGTAAGAACATCCGGATTTGATTTTAGCATGCTCAGATACCCAGTTGTAGCCTACGTGGTGTTTCGCTTGCTTAGTCATAGCAAGAAGACTGTATTTATTATTCTGTGCAGGGATAGTGACAGGATATTAAGCATTAACAATCTAGATTCCTAATTAAAAACAAACAAGAGATGCAAACTCTCACAATCAAAAGCGTTTAATCTGTGGAGGTTTAATTTTTTGAAGCTTTTAATCCTCCACATCTGCATATATAATGGCAGGTAAATATTCCATTGTGAATGATTGATGGGAAAAATATAAACAAAAGCAACTTTGATATATGACTTAAAATGCCTTTTGAGTGATTTTAAAAATATCCTCTCCAGTTACCTTCTATCATTGCAAAGGCACCAGTACAGAGTGCAAGATTTCACTGTGGTTTCCCATTGCTGTTTACAAAAATAAATAATTTGGCAGTTTGCCCTTATACCATTCACTTAATTTTACTGTTTTCCACAAAAACAGAGGCTCTTGCAGATTGGATTGTGAGAGGATGGGCAGTTGTGCCCACCTTCTTTTTAGTCCTCTGAGAATATGCATCGGTAATTGGTAGCTACCTGAAATGCATGCTTTTCCAACAGGAAGAATCTGGAGAAATGTCAGATTTTATTATATGCTCCCTGGTAGATGCACTGGTCATCTGAGTTGTGTTTGTGTGTCCCTGAGCTAGGACCTGAAGTAGGCAAAACTTGGTCCTATTTAGAGAAGAAAATAAAAGGTGGGCATCAGAGGAAAGCATGGTTACCTGGTGGTTCTCTCCTCTAAACTGGCAGGAATGAGGCACAGCTGTAGTAGATCAGTGAGGTGCAGGAGTTCAGTGCTTCGGTTGGAGAGCATAGCTGTAGGGGCAAAAAGCTGATAGTTTTGAACTAAATTGCTTGTATGCAGGTGCTGGTGGCTTTCCATCATAATATTTATGGTATGTCAAGTTAAATAAAGCTTGTCAAGTGGTTTTTTTGGTATCGTTTTTAAAATAGAAACGGCATTTAATAGAAAGAGCTTACAGGGAGGGTGGAGTATTAGTAAAGAAACAGAAAAGCAGGGTGTGGTGGCTTTGAGGATGAGACTTTTTTTTGGCATCTTGTTTTGTTTCAGTGGTGCTGGACAAGGGCCGGGGTCTCTGTCCTGGGGAGTCTTGCCTGTTGCACTGCCAGCCTACATTTTCCATCTGAGCTTTCTTTTCTGAGAGAAGATTGGGGGAAGAATCCTTGCTTTCCAATTTCATTCCATCAAAACCAAAAGAATCAATGTGCTCTTGTTTTTATTAGGCTTTGTCTGAAAAAGATGATGGTTTTTATCAGAGTGGTGTTTGGGTATGGCAGTGGGTATTATGTGTGTTTCTATTAATCAGTGGAGGTTTCCTAGCATGGGCCAAACTCTTGCTGTCACTTGTGTGTGCTTATGGTCCCTGGGGTTGGTCTCAGGCTGCTCGGTGAGGGACCGCATTCTTACTTGCAGCTGGGCAGCTCTTGCTCCTTTGAATGTGTTTCTCCAGCACCGTGTTTCAGAGGCCAGGGGGCGGTTGGCAGATGCCCCCTTGGATCAGGTACCTGTAACGTGCCGGTAGAACCTCCCTTCAGCCCTTTTCCTCCCAGCGGCCGCCTTCCCTGCTGCTTATGGCCTTTCCCCCATGGGTGACGAGTTGGCTGCCAGTGCAGCTCACCGGCCTTCCCGCTCGATGCACTTGGCCTCACAAGTCCATCATGTTGTCACTGTGCACAACTGAAAATCAACATTTTATTTTCAACTCCCAATTTCAAATCTGAACCGAGCCTCACCGTACGGGGTTACCAGCATTTTCTAGCTCATCTGTCTTTGCTTAGTAGACCCCAACGCTTTGTTGGGAATGGGCTTGGGGATGGAAGGGTGCCAGAGATGCGACTCCACGTTTGCATACTCATAGTAGTCTCCCAGCCCAGCCATGCTGTGTGTTACCTGGCAAGTTTATTTTCAATTAAACTGTCCTCTGGATCTTGCATTGTCTAATCCAAGGGATGTTACCAAGCTTTATGCTGTCCCAGGCAGCTCCCCGATTACTTTTCTGCTCTCCTGAGCCTTCTACTGAAACTGGAAGGAGTAGATATGCATCCTTTAAATACTTGAGACTTTAACCATCGACTCCCACAGTGTCTGAATCAGACCCAAGATGAATGAGGCATGGCAGTGTTATCTGCTAGATTGTCAGTGGATATAAATGCCTGTAGTCAGTAAGTTTAGCCTCACATCACCTAAGGATCAGCCCTTGTTTGTTCTACAAGAAGCTGTATTCCATGTTTACTCATTAGAAACAACAAGAAATGTGTATTGTGGGACAAAATATAATGGTACAAAAGTTCAGAGTGGAATAAACAACGCAGAGCTGTGTGATGAGCATGTACTCAGTTGGGAAATGCAAAATGATAAAGACGTTTATGCCAGGGAAGAATCCTAATTGCTAAGAGGAGCTGAGCAGAGAGTATAAATAACCAGGCCTTGCCATCTCAGAGCTAATAAAATCTTCATCCGCACTCAGGGAAGCCCATGAGCAGTGTGCTCACTGCTGTTCAGCAGCTTCTAAATTTTCACCATCGAGAACAAAAGCCAAAACCTGTGTTGTCTGAAGCAAGCAAGAAAGTCATGGTCGCTTAATGATCCAAGGTGGATGAGGGAAGGTAAACTTGGTGGTTTTAATCAGCAGTAATGGGTTGTGGGCAAGGAGATCTCCTTTGTGTGCATGCCTTTTGTTTTCCTGCAGCACCAGCACAGTGGAAGTGATGTTTAAATATTTTATGAACATGGACATTAGGCAGTGAAAGTCTATTAAAACAGAAATTCACATCCCTTTGTATGTCACTTTATTGTGTAATGGGAGTAATTCTAGGTAGTAATATGCCATCACTGAGCAAAGTGTACATACTTATTTTGCATATTGGGGCCCAGGGGTAAGAGACTGATTCTACTAAAAATATATAAATGGGATTTAGGACAGGATCCAGGAGAAGCGTCCTAGAAATAACCTGCAGGACAGAAGCTGTCACAATCCAGCACCCTAGCAGTAGTAAGAATCAAAGATCTATCTTTTCACTCTAAGTAGACTACTGGTTGCTTATTCTTTGCAGTTACTAGTCATGCTTATAATAATATGACAAGGCAAAGCCAGCACTCTACAACTGTAAGCAAACCGGTAAGTCCCACTACTCCCAAGGCTGAGTAGTTTATTGCCGGGTATAATCTCAGAGTTCCAGGAAGCCATTTCTCAGTGACTACCTCTTTGGTTTTTCACTGACATGCGGTGTGAAGCTCCTACTTCTACGCTTCTGCTCTGGCAATTACTCATAGAACAATTTAATAGGACAGCAGCAATATACTTAGGCACATTTAGGCTATCTCTGTACTTCGTTGGAAGAGCAAAGATCACAATGTGTTCTCCTCCCTACCTCCCGCTGACCTTGTCACCCTATAGACAGCCATGTCTGGTTTTGGGAGTGATCTCAGTCCTGTCTTTATATGCAGACAATCTTCCTGGGGTATAAGGAAGCTGGTGCGTGAAGAAATGTACAATAGTGGGCAAGAAATCGATCATTAAGTAGCTTGGAAAGCCTGCTTAGTTTTCTGGAGGGAGATTCTGTTTGAGGTTCAGCTATAGCATGGAGGTGGTCTTCCAACAGCCCTCTTCACCATTTGGCTAATAGTCTGGAAATGAAAGGGGAGTGCAAGAGGGAGCATGAAAAAAACTGGTGTCTCCTAGAAGCGTGGCAGTGATAGACCAAGCACTGCTTCAGTCGCTGCCTGGGGGCAGCCACATGGACAAGCTTGCCTGTGTGCACCAGATCATGCTTCAGCTATCATGCAGGACAAGTCTCAGCAGCAATGTCCAGCCTTTGTATGTGCCTCCTATCTTCACTGCTTTTTTTCCCTAATTTCCACAGCACCTCCTTCCCCAAGCTGCAGTGCTGGATGGAGTGTGTGGTCTGCTTGGTATAACCTAAAGTTTTGTTTTGTTTGTTTTTTTTTTTCTACTCAATTCATCTTCATCTCTTGCAAGATGAGAGTACTCATTGTGCTTCTAAACCTAGAGGAAGTATACGCTTCTGCTATGGCAATTACTCTTAGAACAATTTAATAAGGACTGGTTTGTCTTAGGTTGGATAGGCTTGTGCTTTAAGATAATTCAATATAAAAAAAATAATTGGGTTTATGTTTGAAAAACCCAGAGCAATTGTGCTCAAGCTAGTAGAGCATGCTTGGGTTCTTCAGGGGTCAGGGTGCGGGGCCACAGCTCACATAAGTTGGGCAGCTGCAGTCAGTGAAACTCTGCAGTCATGTGGCAGCAGATTATCTGGTCCCAGTGACTCTTGGTTGTAAGTAGTTATGCAGCACAGCTCTTATTTCCTCGTCTTGTCAGTTGTATTGCAGAACCTCTGAATATCTGGAAGTGTTTATCTCGTACATCTGTGCTTAGCTTTTATCTTGCAAATTTTCTGCGTGCTTGTGGGACCAGCTACGTTTTTCTACAGCTACTGATTTTCAGGGAATCTAGTAGAGGTGTCACCTGTCAGGTATCTGTAAGTTTTGCTCGAGCCTGCTGCATTGAGCAGTGTCAGCAGGCACTGTTAGCTCCTCCGTGATGCATGTCTTTCCTTGCCCACTTCAGCCTTCCTTCCCAAGGCTGCTGTGCCTCAGAGAGCGGCTCTCCTTTCTGATCTGCTGGCCACAGCCTGCACAGGTGACATGGGCTGCTTGCGCAGCATTGGTGACAACATGTAGTGACAGGGAGTGACAAGTGTGCATTTTAATGGGTATCTTAGAAAAAATTCTTGGTAATAAAGATTTAGTCTGCTTATTACTGTTTAACATCAGGAGGGCAGTCAGTCTCTGAAGAGCTGCAGCTTCCTTGGAAGTCTGGGCGGGTATAAAAGCAACCTGAAATAAAAGGGGGGAAACTGTCAGTCCCTGGGTTCCACTGCATAACTGGGAGAAGAGGGAAGTTTGTGATATTTTAGGGTTTCTTTTCCCCCCAGCATTCATGCTTAATGCAATTGCTTACAAACTCTACTAATATGATGTGACTCCTATGACTAAAACCAAAAAATGATGTGGAGTCCAGGTAGCACCAGAGCAGGAGCATCCAGACAGCGTGACTTGGTGCTAGACTGTAGCTTGTAGGGGTGGGATCCCTGCAGCATCTTCATGTAATGTTCTGACCTACCCCTTTCAGTTACCATGTTTTATCTTCTCCTGAATGTGAATTGTTACGGTGGTATGTGGTAACCAACTGCTGGAAATATGACACTTGCGAGGAATTCAGTATGAGCTCAAGAGTAAAAACAATGGAAAGATTTGGCATAATGCAGCTGTAAATCATTTAAGGGAAAAAAGAAAAGAAAATGATGCCTTGCTTTCCGTAACAGTCTGTGACAGGAGGTACTTTTTACTATTCTTGTATTATGAGGAGAATGTAGTTCAGGGTCTGCTAATGGAGTTTTGTTTGTGCTGTCTTCCACAGAGGTGTTTCTTGGAATAATTTGCTAGATTCTGCTCCTGTTAATTGCAAGGGGAGAAAAATGAGATTCTGAGGCTTACTTTGAGTCTTGCACTGCAGGGAAAAGGAACACTAATAGCATATGAATAATTAGTGTGTTGTTCTAAGTTCATATTCTAAGCTAATGCAGTCGGTACATGTCTGTGTTATCATAGAGATGATGTGGTGGCTCTGATAGCATTACCTCTTGCTAAGGTTGCCTGACACTGCTCATTAGAAGAATACCTTTTCAGAAATAAAACTTAGTGATCTCAGTTGCATGTCAAATCTGGGCATGTGATAATTTTAAAATGCCACAATCCTCCCAATGAAAATGCATTTCCCGTATAGAGTTTTTTTCCCCATAGCACATCTTTCAGCTTGCACTTCAGTTGTAAGCTGCTTTTGAAGAGTGGTTTGGTCAGATGTATGAAGGTTTCATTTGCATAAATGGGTATCAGAGATACTCATGTCAGGTGACAACACCAAGGCAGACGGTATAAATATGTGTTTTAACCAATTTTTCAACCTGTTTTTATGGATTGCATTAAACTACTAGGACTGACAGCTTCTCTGGAGGAAAAACGTGAAGATCAGATAAACGTTCACCAAAATACAGCCCACTTGGAAGAAAGAATATGGTGCCCTTTGAGGCTATGGGGCTTTGGTGATTAATGGGTCCATGACAGTGAGTGGAACAGAAAAAACATCAGGAGAAAACAGCAGAAGGAAAGTAAGAAAGGATCCAAAAAAGGCCACATGCCCTGAGCGAGTGGCAGGAGCATGGTCCTGACGGCAGCCTGGAGACAAGGGTCTGCAGAATGACCAGGGATGTTCACAGGGAAAGGACTTTGTACACGTCTTGTATTCAAATGTCCCAGCTCCCTTACCTGTGGGTGTGTTGTACTGGATTTCTGCAGAGGCAGAGTTTCTCTTCGTGGCCTTTCCCTAGTAAATGGGTAGTTTAATTAGACACACAACTCAAAGCACAGGGAAGGTCGAAAAGGAAAGTCATAGAAGGTTTCCTTGTTTTATTTGATTATATTTCCTTAATTACCATGGGCCAGATTGTATCCTGAATTTGTACTTCGGCACATCTCTACTTGTTCCCTTTCCTGACACAGCTACAACCCCTCTCTGTGCAGGCTTCTGCTCCTTCGGTCAGGCTTTTTGGCTGTGTTTCCTTGTTCTGAGTGCAGAGCGTGTGTGGCCAGGCTACTGGTATCTTCCAGTCATCTTCAGGTACTGTCAACAGCTGGTGTGAAATTACTCCTTCACCTTTCTTAATTCACCCTCCCTCCCAGTTGTAATGAAGATCATCTCAAGATCAGGTTGGTGCAAAAGATGGCTCCAAGCAGCTTTGCACCACCTCCTCTAAAGCTGTGCAGTGTTTCTTAGTGTGAGCGAAGACTGGCTGATGCCATTTGGCGTTTTTGTGATGAATGCAGGGTGACATATGGAAGCAACTATACTGAAAGAGGCTTATGTGCTGGACCATGACGGTCAAGCTGACTCTGCTGTTTGGATTCTGTAACCCTACTGAAAATTAATTGTGTAGTAGCTATCATCTTTTAAAGGCAGAAGTTACTTGTCAGGGTCATCATCTTTTCAGTGATACAGCTTGCCAGTTTTGGGTTATGTCTGTGAAGCCCTCTGAGTCATGGTCAAATGATTGTGTTTGTGACGCTACAACACGTGGGGTATGAAGGGTTAATAGTAGCATTAGAGCAAATCAGTCCAATCTGTCTTAATCGTGCTTGATCAAGCAATTATGAATGCAGATGCCTGGCCCTCGTGGTTATGAGACAGCTGTGAGCTCTGTAATGAACAAAGCAGTTCAAGTTTGACAAAGTAGATACCTCAAAAAAGCAGTAGCAGATACAAAAAAATAGCTGTACAAGGGACTTAAAGGCGACTTGATGGTTTTTCACCTCTTTTTAAATTCTAACCTAAAATGTGATGTGTTGCTTAAAATTGGTTCTAGAATCACTGAACTTCAATCTCTAAGTTATGACCAAATACACCATCAGTGTAGTGCCTGCGACCCACGTGCACTAGGCTTCTTAAAAGAATGGCAAGGTTGCAAGAAGAGCTAGATTGGGGTGTCTGTGCAGCACCCACTTAGACCTTCAATATGCCATACAAGTCATATCATAGTTTTTCACTTCCAGGCTTCTCTGGGCCATTTGTCCTTGTGGTTATCTTCATCTTCTGCAACTCAGGCTCATGTCCTATTTTTATCTCAGACACTCATGGCTGCGCAATTCAGGAAGGGGGAAAGCAGAACGAGGTGAGCATTGAACGAACGAACAAGTCTGATTCGCTGTTGCAAAGTTGTCATTGGCCACCAGTTCCTCTGGTTGTTTTCTAAAACAGACAGGCCTTCTTTTCCTTTGAGTCACTATGAAGTGATGAAGGTAACTCCTTAAGGGTCTTTGGTGTAATGCTACTTTACCACCTCAACATTCAGTAGCTGTACTATCGCTTTAAATCCTGTTTGTTCTTTAGCTTCCTAAGACCCCTTACTCATTGTAGCTCCTAAACTCCTTTTTTTTTTTTTTTTTTTCAATTTGCCCTCCTTTCCACCCTAATTCAGTGTTTTCATGCTGATGGAAGGCAGGTGGTTCTCTGATAGTCTCCAGCTATTTAGCTTTGAGGCCCAGACTGAGAGGAGTTCACCCTGCCACTCCTACCTCCTTTCCCTCTAGCCTCAAGCTTCTGGTTCTGCTCTTGATCTGTGTTTTGAAAGGTTATAATTGACACAAAGATCACCTGTCAGTCCCTTACTTAAGGAAGAACCTGAATGTGCATTGAGATACTGAATTGATTAGTATTTGTTTACACTGATTGCTCTCCTTGAATGTATTTGATTATATTGAACAGTGTAGTCAAAAGAAAATGAAACTGTTATAATTATGTTGTTATTCTATTTAAATAAAAGTTGTTGCACAGTGCAGGAATAGCTAGAAGTCCATGTTATATAATTATTACTTTGCCATAGGCTGGTTCACTGCTCCAGTCCCATCCTGTTGTACACAATCAGTAGCTACGCGGCTGTGCGAGCCATGTTTGTGTGAGTGGGACAAATGGTTACGGTTCTGCACACAGCAAGAAATTTACAGTGGGGAGAAGACTTTAGATAGAAATATCAGATGTTGGGTACTGCCTACCCTACAAATAACCAGCTATGACTTTCATCAGTTCAAAAAGAAAAACAGCAGCAGGGATTAAATGTACTTGTAAAGTCAGAGAAGGTTATGTGTCTGGGTAAGAGGGGCAGATTGAGCAAGCCTCATAAGAAGGGATAGAGACGAGGCGGTAATGCAACGTGTAAAGGCTGATTTACATTATCTTGCTAGATAAAAAACCAGATCATCTGCAATTTGTTACTTACAGTTCAGCACTGTGAAATCAATTACTGAGATGCAATTTAATTAAGACAGGTTAACGCTTAATCTAAGGCGCTAAACCCATAAGACGTAATTTCAGTTTACTAATCATTGTAACGCTAATGGCTATTTGACATCTGTTCAGTTAAATTGGGCAATATGTTTTGGTGCCAATTTACTCAGTAATTTCCCCCCCTGTCCCCGGTTCACAAAGAACAGTGCTCTTGATCACAATGAAAGATTGGACACTAGTAATGGAGAGTACATTTCCTTGTTTAATTCTTGCTGCTGCTAATGTTTTGGATAAATCTGGTCTGGGATACAGTTAACCTTTTAATGTGTTTACATTAAGTAATTTTTCTTACCAGGAAGTTGAGTGCTTTTCCCAGTTGTGATATCGACCTGATAGGTGACTTTTGGCTTGTAAGTTATTCAGCAAAGACTTTCAGCTTTGGACCCAGTTGTGTCTTTGTTCTTTACATAATATTAACCGTGTGAAGGACCTCCAGGATCTAGTGGGAGTCTGAGAAACTCTCTGCTCTCCACTTCATTGTTATTCTGCTTTTGTTTCTCATCATCCTGAGGTAGCTGTGCTTTAATAGAAACAGGAGTGAGGAAGAAGGTGGGAAGTCTAAGTATAGCAGTGCTACGGTTGGGAGAGCTGAAGAGAGAACAAGCTGTCACCTAAAGGGCACTTCAGTAGAAGGACATTATGATTGTTTCCGCACTGCTGCGTTAGTTCAGTCCCACGGGCACACTCTGAGAAAGTACATCCCCAGGAAATACCCAAAAAGCTGCTTGAGCGAGGCCAAGTCTCACCCCAGCTACATGGAGCTCTTTGGGCACAGCATCAGCCCACAAGCCCACCTAGCACCAGCTCCACTGATCCCACCAACACAGTGCACCCACTTAGTTGACTACACAGCCCACATCAGTGCCGTACCTCGATCTCACTGTTACTCACTACTGCATTGTTACAAAAAGGAGGGAGATATAAACCTCAAACAGGTGAATTACTCTGTATGTATTAGAAATCTTTATCAGCCAGGTTGAGTACTCTGAAGCAGATGTTTTCAAAGTCTCTAGACACTTAAAAAGATGTGGGCTTCTTAAAGCTCAGATAAGCTCTGACAGTTCATGCTGGGACAATCTCAGCTGTCGGCCAGGTATTGTAGTGCAAATAGCACAACTTGAATTGTGCCCATTCTTCCCATTTTGCCACCCCATAGATGAATCTGAACTGGGATGGGCATCTGGGGACTGTGCCTTCTCGGACCACCATGGCACAACTCACTGGAGCTCATGAGTCAAAGCCTTTGGACTGTGAGCGATCATGCCTGCTCCAGCACAGGTTCGTGTCCAAAACCTGATTTAAATCTCACTTGTGAAAAGAAATTATCTGCAGGTTTTATCTGTCTGAGCACTTGGTTCTCTGGATTTTAAAGGCACTTACTTGCTAGTGAAATAGAAGACTCCACAGTGTCTTGAGTTATTCCTTTCTAAGGGAAAGGAATGTTTATTAAATTTCTTCCTAAGTCTTCTCAAATATTTTGCTGCAAAGAGAAAATTGAGCTTGAGCACTTCTCTAGACTTTCTCCTTTCTTCCCTTGGGACACTACTGAAGAGAAACTCAGATGTGGTCCTCAAGAAAAGTATTCATTGTGTGCGCAGGCCAGTTATTTCTGAATCAAGCAGTGTATAAATCTTATGTGTAAAGAAACCTGTGAACTCAACTTTTGCCCTTTTTTTTTTTTTTTCTTTTTTTCAAAATTAAAGTATTGAGAGAGATTTGAATGTTGAGCACTGAGTTTCAGGTGCTGATTTAAGGAAACCACAGACTGACTGGGTTTGTTTTCTAGCATATCAATACTAAGGTGAAAAACTGAATGCTACTGGTGGAGGTAGAGCCCTGATGTGAAAGTTGCCAGCCCCCCTGTGCCAGGTGGGGAGACTCGAGCATCAGCCTGCTGCTCCCCAACAAGGATGAGCTGTGCCACCATTCTGCGGGTGCTCACAGCTGGTGGCGTTCCCTTTCACAGGATGAGTGGAGCCATGTGTGTTTTAACCTTATTCTTAGATTGTGCTGGAACTGTAGAGGTAATAAAGACTACACACGGCTTAAAATTTTTTTACATCACATGGCATTTCAATGAAAAGTTAAATGTTTTACACACGGTAGCAGAATGTTCACTAGATTATGCTTGCAGTTTGTTGGCTCTGGCAGCACTGTGGCACAGTTAGAAATACTGATAAAATATCAATGCATGAGCATCTATTTTTCCAGATTCTTAGGGTGGCTCTTTCAACAGGGCCGACTGACAAAATCTTACCTCTGTGAGAAAGTGGACAAGATCAGCATCATCCAAAGGTGTGTTTGTTTTTGTCTTGCTTGTTCGGATAACTTCTTCAAAGCTAGAAAGATTTCATTGTCCTTTCCCACTACTAATATGATTTAATACATGTAAGAGAGGCTATTCATTCAAGTGTAAGAATAATCAAATGTCTTTAAGGTAGAAAGATAACAGAGCTTAGATTTGGGAAGCATTTGCCTGCTTCTTTGTGTAAGGCTTTTGCATAATCCCAATAACATTTATTTGTTCAGTGAAATCACATTTCATTCACAACGTAGTCTTCAAGGATGTTCTTGTAGGATTTTCTGCAGAGCTGCCTCTAACTTGGTGTTAGCTAGTTTTTACTCCCAGGGAAGTCCAGTGGGTAGTCAGTACTTGTGCTGAACAATAATCCAAGTTATTGCTGTTATTTTAGGGTCTCAGATTACAGAAATGAATTCTTCATTTATAAGTATAATAGTTATGTGTACACTTAACTCTTTAAATGTGATTTTTACCGTTAAAAATCTAGCTCTACCACTGCGCAGAGCCATAGGAGTCAGGCTGACAAGCTTTACTGAGGGTACCCATACAAATACCTCCCCTTACTAATCCCAGGGTAACTTGTCTCTCTTCTCAGACCCAACAGAATTATCTTTTATTCACATTAATGGAACCATCACTGTCAAATGTGATGTTTGTGTGAGTGAGGACTTTAGAATTGGATCTCTTCCTAGCTTCAGAAAGTTTTTATACTGTAATTTCAGAACTGGCATTTGTAATTACACCATGAAAGAAGGTAATATGTGAAAAGAGTTCAACTGCTCTTTCCAGGATACAAAATATATATTGTAATGTGTTCAGAAAACATTCTAAGGGTAGAGGATCAAGTTGTATTTGATTTTCTCATTCTCTGTAATAATCATTTTTGTTGTCTTGCAAAGCTCCAGCTTTGCAGTGCAATGCATAAAAATTCTGCAATACCAGCAACTGTTTCTCTTTAGTTATTTTCCAAGTGATTTGATTTCCTCAATAGCATTAACTGTATGGAGGTCTAACAAGTTGTAATTAATGTATTCAGACATTTTCTTTTGTGACAGACTAGAATGTGAGTGACAGCACGAAGGGAAAAAGCAGAATAAAAGTGGATGCTTGAGAAGATTATCATAACATAAAAACTGACAACTCTTTGGCTCTTGAATAGCATATTGTATTACACTGAAAAGGAGCGAAAAAGCTATTTCACAAAAAACTCGCTGTGGCTTAGAAATTTTTTGAGGAGGGGAACGATTTTCAAAAGCCTTTTTAATATTAGACAGATTTGAATATTAAAGTTCACAAATAGTTTATCACACGCTACAGTGTGTGTAAAGTGGAATACATGTGTACAGGATAGAATAAAATCTCCTAGAACCAGTTGTGGTTTCAGTGTGTGCCCTTCGCTGAGTGTTGGAGTGTTTTCCTGTGCAGGCTGCAATAGATGGTCCAACCGGCACCTGTAGAAGGGTAGGAGGCATGAAAGCAGGTATGGAGCATCAGGTCATCAGTGGAAAAACAGACTCCCCAGGTTATATGCTGGCAAGGAGTTTTGACTACAACTTTGCACCCTTGAAACTGGTTTCAGGGGAAGTGAAAGCAGGGAAGAGAGGAAAGGCGTTTATATATAAATATGTATGCGTATTTGTGAGTGTTCACACATACTCTGCTTGGGACACATAAACATTGTACTGAGATGAAGTCTGTCTTTGTACAAGTCCGTTTACGAAAGCACTAGGAGCCCTCTGCCCTGGTACAGTCTCACAACAGTGGTATCCCTCCTTCTGACCCTGGGGATGTGAGTGGGGAAAACCAGAGAAGATGGTGATGGCCAGCCAGCCTGCCTGGAGTGGTGGACAGCCTCGAGCTGCTTTGAGAAGGATGTCTCACATAGCAACGGAGAGAAAGGTGCTCTGGGTGTTGTGTGTTGATGGCACATTAGTGTGGGGACATTAGTCCTACTTCTGTCATATACTTCCATGGTGTTCTTCACAGTAGGTTCTTTCACTTGGTCATTCTTGTGTGAGGGTTTGCCGTGCAGTAGGAATCAATTGTATGCTATGGGAAAGGTGCTCTGAGTGTGGAAACTCAAAACGTTTCATTGCATGCCTTGTCACTTCACCCTTCTCGTGATAAAAAGACATGAGAATGCTTTGAGGAGACAGTCTGTTTTCTAGGAGAGGCTTAGTTTTACTTTATTTTCTGTCTTGAAAAAACAGTGTCAAGGAGTATGCACAGCACAAGGTGTAGGTGACAAAGGTGGGAGCTTGTCACAGTTTGTTGAAGGGCAGCAGCCACATCAGAACCACCCTAAATAAATACCAGGTACTCAGTTCCTCATTCTGCACTTTGTTCAGGCTACATTTCACAAGGTCTGGTTTGACTGGGCATTGCTTTCATATGTAAGATGTTTTCTGAAGCCTTATGTGGAAGGTCAGATATTCTGATGATGAACCTGGCAGAAATATCTACATGGAACAGGGCAGGGGTGGTGGTGGTGGGGAGGAGATTTCTGTCCAGGTCACCTGGATCTGAAGATAAAGTTGGAAAGCCAAGAGCAGAATTAGAGAAGACTCTTACTTCTTTCTAATTTGAAGAACTCTTTGTCTGCTTGAGCTGCTAGTCTTAACTCAGAATGGGAAATGCATAGGCAAAGTAACATTCTTTTATGAAGAAAGGGTATATTAGGAAGGTGGAATGATTCGAGGAAAACAGCAGGAAGATCTTGCCTTGCAGCTAAACGTGAGGTGTGTGCTCCACAGATGAACAGAGGACTGTCGTCCCTGGGGCTGTCAGCTG
This sequence comes from Pandion haliaetus, assembly GCA_013401275.1. NCBI lineage: Eukaryota > Metazoa > Chordata > Aves > Accipitriformes > Pandionidae > Pandion > Pandion haliaetus. The sequence goes on from VYZV01025788.1 coordinate 602,877, forward strand.
GGCACTGGCCAACACCAAATTCAGAGAAATGGGCTCAAGTGTTGGGAATTTTTGAAGGGGTTCTCCTTCCAACTTTGGGGCAAAAGTTTGGATTATTTTTACTTAATTTGAAGTTGCTTGTTTGGCCCTAGAATAGTAAAACATGAACAAAAACAAAGCCTGTACTACTTGGCTTTTATTTTTTAGGGGTGTTTGTGGAAGAAACCATCCTAACCCTTATTTGCTTAGGTTTCTAGGTTGCTTCTAAGAGAGGAAGATGAGTTGAGCAGTGTGAATCTGAATCTGGTCCGAATGCTGTGACAGAGCATTATTCCCGTATCACTTACAGGAGGACAGTGTCAGCAAGGCTTCCTGCGCAGGTGGAGAACCACTGCTCCTGTCCTTTCCTCTCTGCCCTTCCCAGGCAGTACATAGCTGTCTCCCGGCAGTGGCCACCAGCTGCTCTTTTCTCAGTCGCCTCAGCCCATGCCCTTGGGTCCAGCACCAGAGGTGGCTGGTTTGCATTTGAGAAGCTGGGATTCTTCCTTGAGAAGATGCATTGGATAATTAAAGAATGGTGCCGGCTGCCTTTCCTCCCTCACTGCCATCCATCCACCACAAGGTCATCTGTACGCTTGCCCCTTCATGTTTATTTCTGAGCCAATAAAATTCCCATTTGCTCTGGTACATTTTGTAATCCACAGCTTTCAGACCAGAGATTGATTATCTGTATTCCTAGATAAAATCAAAGCGCAGTACTTAAAAGAGATTTCCACTCAATTATTTCCCCCAGACAGCTTAAATGGTGCTTTGAAACCCAAGATAAACTTAGTAGTGGCTGAGAGATACATATCGGCATTTTCCTTCTGGTCTTGCTAAATTTCATTTTAAAAGCAATTTTAATGCTGGTTCTTTGATGTCCATGAAACAGCGGACTAATATTTGAGATTCAGACTGGAGTCTGTGCATGGTATCTGAACCAGGTGAACTTACATCAATCAAAAGTAACTCTTGATTTCAGGCCCTGGCCCTCCACTTGCAGAAGTCGGTGCAGAATGGCTAGATGGGAGTCTTGGCTGGTACAAATAAATAGCTTCATTTTCTGGGGAGGTCAGCCAGTTCCCAATGAATTTCATAAGCTGTTTAAAAACAGTTTGTGTTTGCTGCAGCAATGAGGATGAACATGTGTTTTCTGGCACACTAGAGCTGTCTTCTCTCCATTGCACTTAAGCAAGAACCAGATAAAATAAATTTTATTTGAGCTTCTCTCAGCTTTGTATTTCTTGCAGTTGTTGGGCACACTCGGGTTGCCTTTTTTTCCTAAGTAACCACTTCACTTTTTTTTTTTTTTTTTTTTTTTTTTAACTGAGTAGATACTGATTTCTGTGGAAACAGGTCACTGGGAACAAAAGAGGGGTAGGCTCTGGGAAGCACGCTGCCCGTGCTCTTGTTCCCAGCTACTGCGTTCTCATGGATTTCCCTGGTGTTAAACCGAACAGAGAAACACAATGAGTATTATTTTATTGCAGCTTGTCTCTGTGGGATGTCTCCACACAGCCTGGCTAATAGCTGCATTCTTGACTTACGTCTCTCTCATTTTCCAAAATTTCCTATGCTCTTTCCATAGGCTGCTGTAGACGTAAAGCGCAATGCTGTCATAGGTTACCTGGCTTTTGTCTTACTAGGGTCCTACCATGCTATTCATATCCCACAGGAGATATGCTGGCTAGCGAACCAAGTTCTTGGTGAAAAATTGCAGTTCTAAAATATGTTGGCTGAAAAGTAAAATACGGTTTTGAAACAGAAATACAGAGTTCCTGGTGGGAGCTGTTTCCTCTGCATGCCTTTCAGTTTGGATCAAGACTGTATTCAAGGAGCCTCAATTCAGCCGTTTAAATGTGTGGAAGTGAAATTCCTAAGGATATTGGGAAGGAAGAAATGAATTTAAAGGAGGATGTTAGAAATTAGGATTGGAGGAGAACTTCTTGTTAGTATTTGATATAATATTTCAATTTCAGACTGGAGAACATTTTTGCACAAAACTTTTTCAACAGAAACGTAAACTTCATCTCAGCACAATTTGAAAAATACATTCATTTTGAGTTACAAAGCAGCTGGAGGCTTTAAAACGGTATTATTTTGCTTAGATTTATTGATGTCTTTTTTAGAATTTGTTTTACTTGCCACTTTCTTCTGAAAACATTGTGTTACATTGATAGGTGTAAGATTGAACATTGCCAAGAGAAAAAAAAATATGTATTTAGCCCAAACCAGATATTTGAACTTTTTGATTCATGAGTATGTTAACATTTATTTTAGTTAGGCTTTTTTTTTTTCCTTTTTTAACACTTCTCAGAATGATCAGTGATTCCAAAATATCTTTTCCTTGCCCCGTTCTACTTGAAACCAGGGCAACATAAGCGAGTTCTTCAGTTCTGTGGAGACAGATTCGTAATCCAGAAAATTGAGATGCTGGTCAGGGAAGAAGACATCCTTGATCTCTTTCTTGCTGTTACCGAAGTTTAAATTGAAACTGTGACAACAAAGTCCAGTATCAGTTAGAACAGATTGCAGCTGTATGTAGTATGGGATGGGTTCATAGCTCACAAACAGATCACAGGTAGTAGATTAGACGAATAATTGGAAAAGAAACCTGCAGCCAGATCCTCCAGCTGCAGGCAGATACATACAGTTATGCTCTAAGTTCAGTGAAGTTCTTCTAGCTATTCTGATTTACAGGTACAACTGAGATTAGAATACTTTCAAAATGCATGTGATGGAATCAAAAGAGCTGCTAAAATGTGTGAGTCATCAAGGAGATGACCGTAAGAGGCATTATAATACAGGATGATGACATGTCTCCTTTGGTGATTTTTTTTTTTCCATCTTGAATTTTGGTCCATTTTCTTTTTTCCTTGGAGTGCCATAGTACAGGTTAAAGTGCACTCTAAAGAGCAGCATGTGGAATAACTGCATAGTTTTGCAATCTCGTGCTAAAGCAGCTGCATCTGTAACTCATTTAATGGAGGTTTTACCACTTTTTTTTTTTTTCCTTTTACCATATCGTATTCAAAACTCAATAAAGATAAACTTCAAATACCATCAGTATGTCATGGAAGATTCAAACCCCTCTAACTGAACCCGTATTCCCTAAAGTGCTGTTTATGAGCAATGTTATTTTAATCTAGTGGTAGAAGTAAAAACAAACATTTGGCAGTGTTTATATTTGCACCCTTGGGACAAATGATGAAGGAGTAACTTGCTCCAGTCTTTAATCAATTTTAGGTAAACAGCACTAGTGTACCTTGAACTTCCATATTTTCTAATTGGCTCTTTTAAATGTGAAGTCTCCCATAATTCACAAAGGAGATTTACAACGGAGGGAGAGATGGGAGCAACCAGCACTTACCAGTTGTTCCTTTGATGGATCTGATTCAGCAGTGAAAATGGCAGAGCGGAGTTGTGAGCTACAGCTTGTTTGCAGATCAAAATGCAAAACATGGGTGATTTCCCCAGCTTCAGTTCATTCACTGCTCTTCAAATCTGTATCTGCATGAACAGCAGAGAGGCACAAGCAATACTAATATTTGATTTAGCACAACAAACTATTTATTTTATGCTTGGTAAATTCTTTGGGCTGAGTCAGTTTGTGTTATTCATACATGGACTTCTCATAGGGTTCAAAGAGTTTGATGAATCTATTTTTTGCACTTACTGCAGTTGGTGAAGTGAGGTGTCTGTGCCAGCATCTACAGAGAGCACTTATGGTGAGTTGCAAGATGAGTCAAAGGTAGAGATGAATCTTGCTGTAGGACTGCATCCAAAATTATACAGGACATGGCAGACAGTGCTGAGTAGAGGAGAAGCATGAGAAGAAATGAGCGATGGTAAAAAACAGCTTGTGCTTTTTTAATGCATTTGATCCTGTTTGGCTTCACTTGGAGTCTCCCACAAAGCTCTGGAGACCTCAGACTGAATCAAAGTCCTGTGTTTGTGTGCATAAGCAAATTTGAAGGAAGATGTAGTAACAGAGTATTAACAACAAAGGGCAAGTAGCTGATGGAAGTTTGGAGAGTGACGTTAGGTATGTGGGATTTGACGTTGGGACGATATACTAGGATTTAAGTAGACCTTGCCTGGTGACCAAAGATTTGTCCTCTGAGTTTGACCCTTGTAAAATTGGTTGGGTCAAACTAAAACATTTTAAACTATTGTCCCTTGAAAACGTACAGGTATTGATTCCAGAGCATAAAATGTGATCACGTCTGGAAGGGAATCTGGTAAAGTTCCTGTGGATCCACTACTGAGGTCATTTGGAGAAAAATTAAACCCAAGCATACTGTAATTGCATTTTGCCTTTATCATCAGTGAATCAGTGACTTTTACTGTGATACCAGATTAACCAGCTGGCTAACCATCAGGGGATGTATGACATTTTGCGACAGGCAGTATAATATCAAAGAACAGTTGAACACCACCTTTTTGTTTAGATGATGTCCTTATGTTGGACATTTCTGAGTGGTTTATTTTTATTGTATTAAGCCATTGATCGATTTTTTTTAGATCATTCTTATTTTCTGATTTATGGCTGGTCTAGATTATTCCCCCCCNCAAACCCAAAACCTTTATAATGATTTAACAGCAAAGGCCCCATACCATTAATCAAAATAATGTATTTGTGCTTATCAATATTGATTAAAAGTCTAGCATTGTCTTGTTTATTATCCAACGAGGAAGAGGGCTGCCTTTGTTGCCTTTGTCTTTTTTACTCATGGTTTACTCCAAATTAGTGTATGTGCATGCTGTGATTCTGAAAGCTGGATAATGATTCCTTACATATGTGCTTGTGTATTTTTCTATATTTAAAATACGTAAAGACAACATTCTGTTTATGAAGTGCACAGTTCAGTGATGTACCTTTTCATTTGGTCTCCAAGTGTGCTAATAATAATTTGGTTTTATCAAAACAAAGAATTGTATGTTGTTATTTCTTCAGATACAGTTAAATTCCGAGCATCTGTATGCTTGGGCCATAAAAAAAGTAAGCACAGTGTAAAATCTGAAACAAGTATGACGTTGTGGTTGACTTTAATCTCTCATATGGTGGTAAAATAAGGAAAAACTCTTAACAGTGTCATGAGGTTATGGCTGACTTTTTCTGGAGTAACTACAGCATCTTCTGTCCTGGCAGGGAAGGAGTTAATATTAGCTGCTGCCAGGGGAATCTGTAGCTGATAAATATCTCTAATTGCAGAACCATCCTCTGGTGTCTGTGCTTCTCTTTACTAGTCACTGGGTGGAAGGAGATCTTTAAGGGACGGGGTGGTTGAAGAGGACACGCAGTCAACAAACAACAAACCTGGCAATTCAAAACCTTCCTTGAAAGCCCAGGAGTTTAACAATGGTGTTTTTAAAGGATGGGTGAGTTTGCTTATCCTGGTGCTAAGCCCAAGAGCTGTAGGATGAGCTGGTGCAGGTGGCACCTTTGTCCATGCTCGGGTCCTCTGCAGACACAGGAGGCCCCGGGCATTGGTTGCCGCTGGGTGAAAAGCACTGCCTGCTGCTGCTAAGTGCATCCGCTTCCCTGCTCAGGTGCTGCAGGTTTGTCCTGTTACCACAGGGTCACACGGTGCCAATTGCAGTGTGAATTACAATGTACAAAGCAACGGATTATTCCAATGTTATAGGCTCTGTTACTAGCAATTACAATTTTTTTTAAAGGCTTTTTTAGTGTGGTCCCAGCCCATAAGCAGTTTAAATGCTGAGCTATCCAGGTTTTGGAGCCGAGGACCTCTGCATTGGCTAGCTTCAACTCCCAGTGCACTGGTGTCCTGGTTCCAGCTGGGATAGAGTTAATTGTCTTCCCAGTAGCTGATACAGTGCTGTGTTTTTGAGCTAGGTATGAGAGGAATGTTGATAACGCACTGATGGTTTCAGTTGTTGCTAAGTAATGTTCAGTCTAAAGTCAAGGTTTTTTGGCCTCTGATGCCCAGCCAGCAAGAAAGCTGCAGGGGCACAAGAAGCTGGGAGGGAACACAGTCAGGGCAGCTGACCCAAAGTGGCCAACGGAGTATTCCATACCATGGGACGTTTTAGGAACTGGGGCGGGGGCATCGCCGCTCGGGGACTAACGGGCGCGTCGGTCGGCGGGTGGTGAGCAATTGCGTTGTGCATTACTTGTATATTCCACCCCTTTTATTCTTACTGTTGTCATTTCATTAGCGTCATCATTATCATTATTAGTTTCTTCTTTTCTGTTCTATTAAACCGTTCTTATCTCAACCCATGAGTTTTAGTTCTTTTCCCGATTTTCTCCCCCATCCCACTGGGCGTGGGGTGGAAGTGGGTGAGCGGCTGCGTGGTGCTTAGTTGCTGACTGGGGTTAAACCATGACAAATGGTAACCATAGCTATCTAATATTACCTCAGTATTCCTTTGCAGTCCTTTACCTGTGCGTTGTGTGTGTGTGTTACCCTTCATGTGATTCACTTCTTGTCTTTGCCTGCGACATCTCAGCGGCAGGAACATGGTGGGAAGGAAGGTTCTTCTTCTGTGAGCAGTTGAAAATGATAATGATGGTATGAAGAGTTCAGCACTCCACATACTTCTCTGTATCTTTACTGTAGAACATAGCACAGTAAATACTTAACATTTGTCAGACTACAGTATTTGAGATGCATCCATGTAAATTTAGGTGCAGGATATGTAAACTAGCTATCAACCCAATAACTGTAGTGAATGAAGCTTAATGATGTTTGGGGCTGAAATAATTGCATTAAGGCAAGTAGTATGAAAGGTCTGTGAAGTCAAGTACAATGCCTTTGTATAGGTGGAGGAAACAATATTTAAGTGCAGCTGCTGTAGTGCCTAGTACTTACTGGTTACTATGACCAGTGTCTTTATCTTCTCCATGCTGAAAAATACTGAAATAATCTGGGAGGAAAAAAAAAGTAAAATTTAAACTCTGTTTCTCTTTTAATCTCCTGTTGTGGTTTAACCCCAGCCAGCAACAAAGCACCATGCAGCTGCTCACTCACTTCCCCCTGAGTGGGATGGGGAAGAGAACTGGGGGGGCGGGAAGTAAAACTCATGGGTTGAGATAAAGACAGTTTAATAGGACAGAAAAGGAAGGGAAAATACTACTACTACTACTAGAATGTACAAAACAAATGAGGCACAATACAATTGCTCACCACCCGCTGACCGATGCCCAGCCAATCCCTGAGCCGTGGTGCCCCCTGGCCAACTCCCCCAGTTTATATACTGGGCATGACATACATGATATGGAATATTCCTTTGGCCACTTTGGGTCAGGTGTCCTGGCTCTGTCCCCTTGCAACTTCTTGTGCCCCTCCAGCCTCCGCTGGCAGGGCAGTATGAGAAGCTGAAAAGCCCTTGGCTTGGTACAAACACTACTTAGCAACAACTGAAACCATCAGTGTGTTATCAACATTCTTCTCATCCTAAATCCAAAACACAGCACTGTACCAGCTACTAAGATGACAATTAACTTCATGCCGGAACCAGGACACCTCCGTATTACTGAAATACAATAGGGTCTGGAGTGGGCAACATCTGGAGCCCTAATTCCAGTTGTGATCCTATGTCATTGCTCTCCCAGCCTTGACCTCACCTCTAGTCTTTTGATGCCAGACAGTGACTGTCATGGTTCCTGTCTGCACCAGCTGTCAGTTCTGATGCTTCAAAACGAAACACTTTTCTGTTTTGTTTTATGCTTTATGGATTCATGAGAGTCCTGGGAGCCTGGCAAAACTTGGTAACTTAGAGATGAGTTTTTGTTAAGAGTCAGAATTCTGAAGTGCAAATAAGTCTTTTCCAGCTCTTTTACCTGTGACAGCATACACAGATAGCCCTGTTTGAGGCAACCTCTTTAGCACATCTTTCTTCACAATATTCTGCATTTTCAGCAAGATAGGACACCCTTTATTAAGATTCAGACTTTATGCACTGATTACTACTTCTCTGCTACAGCTTAACTTCTCTGGCATGGCTTAACTTTGAAACCAAATGAAAGAAAATCCAATAAAGATAAATGAGATGTCTTTAAAGGATCCAAAAGGAAATACAGTAGAGTCAGCAATGAATTTGAAAATACAGTGTGCTGAGGAACTTGAGGATAATGGTTTCTTTATGAGGTTAGATCTGTTCACAAAGGCTTGGAAGCATTTAAGATAATGAATTGCTTTAGGAGCAGAGCTTTTTTAAAGTATCATGGCTGTGATTCTCTACATGTTCCTGTCTAGTCACAGAAGTATTCTCAACTGGATGCATAAAATAGTAGTTTGAAAATTGCACCAAGCAGTGTGCAGTGAGCATCGACAAAGAACAAATCATCTTCCTATAGAATTCCTCACGGAAAATGTGCTTACTATGCTTCCTCAACAACTGAATCTGTTTACCTCTTTTAGGTCTCCTGCTGCCAGCAATGACCAGAAGTTTCTACTGTTCCTGAGACAGGTAAGTTGCTTGAACTAGTTATTCAGAGTAGGTTGCCAATGGTCGGATCAGCAATTGTACATTACTCGGGGATGGTCATCTTCGGATGTATTCCCTGTATTTTAAAGGAATTAATTCCTTCCAGAATTTGAGTTGTCAGTGTTGGCTTCAGCTTGACTGCTTAGTGTCCCTTGCAGTAAGGGTGTATACAGGTGAAGAACCAAAGAGCTGTTTTTAGTTCCTTGCTGGATAATTGAAGCTCTGTAAACAAATGTCTAATGAATCACAAGTACAGAAAACAATACTGAGAAACAGACATTTGAATGAATATCTGTGGTTGAGTGGTGGTATACCTATGAGTTAAAGCAAACAAGTTTTATATACTAAGATCATTCATATTCCCATTTGTTGCATTGTTCCCGTCACCTGGCTGGGGGTGACCTGAGCCCCAGCTGCATGGTGGGATCTGCTGGTGCCTCACTGAACTGCTGTTGGTGTGGGGCTGTGCTCGTGGGGCTCTGTGTTACAGCAGTCAGCTCACGTGCTTGTCCTGTGCTAGTGCCACGCTGCTGGGTTAATGGTTCTCTGCTCATTTAGCAGCTTTATTGCCCTTAGAGCAGCACGTACAGAAAAGGATGATATTTCCCATTATTTGCTTAGGAATCAGAGCTGGGATTTTTAGAGAGCTGCTTCTTCATTAGAAAAGCAAAGCAATAGTTTAAAACAATCTTAGTGTGGCTGGTCTGTAATATGTCAGAGGACTTCAGCTGATGTTAAAGGGGAGTTAACCTGGGTGGTCAGTTCCCCGAAGCAGTGCTGTCAAAATCAGAGCGTGCCTGATACGATCAGCATAAATGACTGAAGACCATCCATCCTCACTATGCGCAAAACATCTGTACTTGCACCTGAACAAGTTTGGGGGAAGGGGCTCTTTTACAATTATGGCAGGGCAATGGGCATGCATGAGTTCGCAGAATTTTTTAAAATATCCGTGTGCAACATAGCTGAGTACATGATCGCTTCTTTTATGTTCGGTTCTGCTGAAGCGATGCGAGTGCTGTAGTTTTTGGTGCGAAGGGCCAGACTTCCAGCTTGAGACAGGTGAGACATTGAGAATCTGTTTCACCCCAACTTCACTAAGTATTGAGCTCTTCTAAGCTGTGTGTGCAAGGTCAGAATTTTTTTGTTGGCTGTTTCATGATTGTTTTAAAGGAAAGTAGCCTGTACTCATGTAAGGCTTATTCAAAGAGCAAATGTTTCAGATTTCAAGGTCAGCTGCTCTCGGTGCAGACTGTGTGTGACATTTCAGGAATGAGTCACAATACTTAGGATTTCACCATGTTTACTGTCGTACGGCATGTGGCTCGAACAGCTTGCTCCCTGCATGCTGTTTTATAATTCTCTGTCCAAACTTCGTATAAATATCCCAAATGCTAGGACTTCTTCCCTTCTTTATTAACCTGTTCTACAATATCTGTTTAATAAGATTTGTGCTTGAGTTGTCATTTCTGATTACACGTTACCCTTAGTTTATATTGCTTCCTTCCCAGTGGTCAACAGTATGACTGACTGTGTGAATCTTAATGCATTTCCTTTTTCTTCTAATGTATAAATGTCTGAAAACTGATCCAACCAGCCGTCCTTCTTTGTGTATTTTATTTCTGCCGAAAGGATCAAATTTAATGAAAATAAAATGTTCAGTGAGCATAACTCAGATTTTCCAGAACAAACAGGCACGTTTAAGTCGTTTTGAAAGATGGGTGAACACTATTAATTTTGATATATTCTATATATATCTTCTCGCTTGATAATTGTTATTTAAAGATTTTGTTTGAGGTTATTGCTGTACTTACGTTGTAGAGTAATTTTACACCGCTGCATGCATGGATCAGTAACTTAATTATAAACAGGTGGGTTTAAGCCAAATGTAATGGAAATAATGTTTTCTTACCCAGAGTCTGCATAGTCTCAGATACACAGTCTCAGTAATAATCTGGTGGTATGCTGTGTGTCCCATTTGCCACAATGAAGCAGAATGTCCTGAGGTGCTGAACTTGTCAGTTTTGCTTTAGGTCGTGTTGCAGAAGCTGCGCAGTTTGGCGCAACGCTGTTTGAAAGTCATGACAGGCAGTGCCTGTGCCAGCTGTGACATTCAGAAGCTATGGCTGTGCCACAGAAGTTATAATCAACATCTGCCTAAATCTGAGCAAAAATATAGATCAAAATTAGAGGGAAATTATAAACAAGACTGTATACTGAACTGTCATTTATACTGATGATAACTTTGTTACTCATATCTCTAACCAATATCAGGAGTATCTGCAGTTAATACTTATTTTTGATCAATTGTGAGACCGTGTGTGTAACTTCTTAGCCAGTCATGCCTGTTGAAATTCACCTCTGTGCGAAGGGCTGTCTGTGTTCATTAACATTGCAAAAAGGGGGCCCAAACAGTAGTTGAAGAGACTGAGGTGGTTGTGCTGATGACATCTGCAGACCCCGGCTGCACTCACCGAGTAGATCTGCACCCAGGACAAACATTCACTGCCTCACTGGGACTGCTTCTGGGCTAATACTCCATTCAGTGTGAGTAAGGAGTCATAACTTCGGGTTTACAGTCATAAAGCAGGGCCTCAGGCTCCTTGCTGAAACTCTTCTCCATTGAAATCCAATGAAAATCAACAATATAAATCCAGCCTTCCCCTGGTCACATGCCCGAGGCAGCGCATAAGGTGCTGAGTGATGTATAGTGCTGGGATTGCCTTCCATCCTTGTGCTCTACCTCCGTTTGTCCATTTGGTTCCCTGTCTTAATTGCCAGCTTATTAAATGAAAAATGAGTTGGGAGTGCTGTGCTGGGAGGAAGCAAGAGAGCAATGTCACTTCTTACCTGAAAGGGGGTGGTGCTGAGCTGGTGTCCGGTCTGTCCCAGGAGGTAACTACCTGCAGATGCACAGCATCAGAAAGGTTCACCAAAGCCGTCATAAACTGATTGCTTGATATCAGTTTGGGGGGCAGGATTTAGAGCTGCTTTGCACAGCTATTCAGAGATGTCTGCCTAGCCTGGAGGAGTAAAAAGGGATGCTGGTGTAAAATATTATAGAGTATTATTTTTACACGTTATTCTTAAGCAGAAAAAGTGATAGGTATTGTTCAGCCTGAGCCCTTTGATGCATACAATTGTTAACATTAATTTTAAATCCTTTCAAAACCATCTTCAAAATGTCTATTAAAATATTTAATTGCAAGGTGCTTTTTCTTCTTTTCTTGCTTCATCACTCTCAAGTATCTTGTTCTTTATCTCAGAAGATGAAGCACTGGTGACTTTGACAGCCCATGCAGGGAAAGGAGACGATCAAAGAGTGCAAGAGGGTAACTGCAGCAAATCATTCAGAGGCCTGAGTTTTGGAGGTTAACTTCTGTTTATTAGAGGATTTGTAGGACTTGGAAAAGAAACTGACTGCTTGTAATTCAGAATTAGTACCTAAAAGCTTCATGTTATCTTTATCGATTGTAGTTGTTGTTCTCAACATACCAGCAGAGGGGGAAGGAGCAGAAATATTTACTGGCATCTAACCTGAAGGAGATTCTCCAGGCTATGAAGGGGTGTTGAAGTACCTGCCTGTCATTGACTTTTAATGGGAAATAAATACTGTGCCACACTTTGGGGCTTTCAGAATTTCCCCTTATACATCCTAAATTTCCCCTTTCCACGCTCATTGGATTGATTCTAAAAGCTGTTGGAGAGTTTAATCACCGGGCTTTATGAACCAAAGGGCCTCCTGAGGTTGGCAGCAAAGGGGGACTTGAGCAGCTCTGGAGAGTCAGGGACACAGTCATGCCATGGAGCTCGTGCAGGAGATACGTGCCATGGCCCACATAAGCCACCTGGTGCATCGCTTGTGGCCAGTTCTGAGGCCAGCAGGTCCGTGCAGAAAGACCTGCTTTCTGCTACAAAGAGAAGGTCCTAGGAGCAAAAAAAACCCCCAAAACCCACCCCATCAGCATTCATGGGATGTGAATACCTGTGAATCTGAATACCACCTCCTGTCTCTGCTGCCTGAGGCTACTAAGGGCTTGCGTGTGTGTGGAATAACACCATACCTGCTCCTTCCCCGTGGCTGGCTGAAGTGTTTCTCACCATAGAAGAGGAAAGGGTCTGTCCTCAGTGTAGTTGTGATTGCTGGGAAGAATTGGTGGAGAATCGAAGGTAGATGGGAAATTTGGGAGCGGCTGACTATGAAATGACACAGGGTACTCCTGTAGGAAAGAAAGAAACACGGGCAGCAATTTAAGCATGATAAGCTCTGGAGAAGGTGACCTCAGCAGATGCAGGGCGCTGGGGAGGTAGGATCCCTTGGGATGATGGTCTAAGGGATGAGAAAGGGCAGGTTCTGAGAGAGAACTGATAAACACACAGCAGCCAAGCATCCTCCTGCACAGGGGTGGTGGGAATATAGTAAAAGCCATTAGGGCAGAGTCAGGAGCTCCTTTAGGACTTGGAAATCCAAAGAAGTAGTACAAAAGCAGAGGCACTTGACAAGAAATGAAGGTGAAGGCATAGCACAGGCATATAATGGTAAAATGAAAAGCCTAAGGCAAAAAATGTGTTTCATTTAGCGAGTGAGATAAAAAGCAGGAGGAAGTAGTGCTATAAATACATTAGAAATAAGAAGATAGGAGAGGAAATACAGATCTAGTACTTGACAGAAAAGTAGCTGCTTACAGCAGTGTCTAAAATGCCCTGGTTAATTTTGAGCAGAGTGCTGAATAAGGGGTCAGAACAGAGAACAAACAGGCGAGAGTTTATTTGGATCTGCTAGATAGGTCAGGACAGAGGATCTGAAAAAATTCTCCTTAGAATTAGAAAGAATTAATCAAAACTATTTTTGAACAAGAGGCAATTATTTTTAACAGCTTGTGGAGCTCAGAGGAGGTCTCAGAACTATCAAAATGCAAATACAGATCCTAAATGTAAAAGGAAAAAATACAGTCTAGTGTATTATTGACTGAAAAGCCTAATGAGTTCTTGGAAAGGCTCTAAAATTAATTAATGAAAAAAATCAATCCATAACACTTGGAAGAGGTGAATAAAATCGAAACAAAACAACCATCATGGATTTGTCAAAAGCATATCAGATTAGTCTAATTAACTGACCTGGTGGGTAAAAGGGGAACAAATAGTTATGATACACTTTGACTTTTGTATTTGCAGGTAAGCTAGAGAGACATGTCTAGATGTAAGATGCACATATAGCTGTTTGAGAAGTTTGTTTTAAGTAGTAGCTATGGGAGAATCTTTCAAATGAGAGTCCCAAAGGGACCCGTCTTGGTCTTGAGTCTGTTCTCTATTTTAATTAGTAATTTGTATGATGGAGAACTTGTAAAATTTGCAGATGACATGGAACAGGGAGGGATCACAGGAACTCTGGAGGACAGAAGTGAACTAAAAAATGATTTGAAAAACTGAGGATATGTTTCTGAAAACCCCAGGCTGGAAAGCAATGAAGTAAAGTATGAAGCAGTGCAGAGAGGGGAGGGGAGTAAGTGGGAAAGACAGAAAAAGACTTGGGACTTTGGAGTGGCCGACAAATTAAGCATGAGTATAAAGTGCAAAGCTCTTGTCAAGGAGGGAACTCCATCTGGAATGTATTAACAGAAGGGTCGTGGGAGAAGAGATCCGGGAAGTCATCCTGCTCTGCTCTGCTCTGCCCAGGGACGACTCCAGCCTGGCTGTGCTCTCTGGTGGGGGGAATACAGCTGAAATAGGGAGATGTCTTCTGCTCTTTTGTTATTTGACCAATTTAACTTACCAGAAGTCTGGCTGAGGAGAGATTTATTGACTATCACTGGAAAGTTTGTGACAAAGGTTCATTTTACAGAATGATAACTAAATCAGCTTCAGGAAGATCTGCTGCTGTGTATAATGTGCAGCATCAAAAACATGGGTACACAAACACGACAAACCGCAAACAAAAACAAAAGCTAGTTAGTAAAATCTCTTAATTAACCTCAACCTGCTATAACTACTAATGCATTACAACCTTAACCTGTCTGTGGCTGCAGTTTTGCTCCATTTCAAAGCAAAGCTAGTCTTCATCATTGGTAACACAGTGTACAATGACTAGCAACAAAAATTAGCATCTTGGCAAGGTGATATGAATTCATCCAGAAAATAAAAGGGGTGTCATTTGCACCATCTGCTGCACATGAATCAGGAGAGAAGAGAACAGCTGAAACCTGGAGACATCAATATTGAAATGCTACTGGGAGGCGAAACAGTGGCCAAGTAAACAGAGGGGCTGCCTGGCCAGCGGGCTGGGACGGTGAGGAGACGTGATCAGGCAGGGCCAGAAACGTTTTCCAAAAGTTTTCCTTCTCACTTGCCTTTCTTCCTTTCTGTATTTTAGAACCATGAAATTCCAGGCATGTTGTAGAAGGTGGAGGTGTAAGTGTGATATGTCTGTCAGTGAGAACTCTTCGGGCTCGGAGGGACAAACACTGAGGTGTGGCTGGTTTGTGCCGTCCAGAGCTGGGCATAAAGACAGTATAAGGGGTTTAATTTCTGCTCTCTGGGGCGGGATGAAACTGTTACAGAGGAAGAAGTATCGGACCAGTGTGGCTATTTGGATTCAGTTTTCTGTATTGCATGTATGTGTGTTTGCATATAAAGGAAGTACAAAATACATGTCTGTGTGTAACGGAAACAGGGCGGCTACGGGCATACTTCGGGAGAGCCCCACTGGTGTGTGCAAAGCATGAACGTTTCTGTACGTACAGCCAGGAGAGCATGTGCTTACTGTGCAGGGAGCCTCAGCCATTGTGTTACTGAGCTGGATTTTCTTAACGAGCGCGAAAGACGTGATGGCAGATGTGGGCTGAGAAGCATTCCTGGGCTGTGCGTGGTACCATGTGTTCCTGGGCTGGGAAGGAGGCAGAGAGTGAGTGGCGTGGGGTGGCATGCTGCCCTGCCTGCAGTCAAGCTGCCTAATCACCTTAATAAACTGATTGAGCACACATTTCCATCTTAGCTCCCAAAATCTCACCCTAGCCAAGTTGGTTAGAAATCTCTATGCTTCCAGCCCAAACCTACTGAAGGCCAATTTATATTTACCCTTTCTTAGCCAATATTTTTGCAGGATTCTTCTCCGGTCCCAGGGCTCATCCCTGGTGTGTTTGCAAAGAACAAACCTTTTCCCCCGGAGCAGCCTTTTCGGTGGCTAAACAAGTCAAGTTGTGTTATGTTTCTGTGTTGTCTTTAAGGTAC
Organism: Pandion haliaetus; assembly: GCA_013401275.1. NCBI lineage: Eukaryota > Metazoa > Chordata > Aves > Accipitriformes > Pandionidae > Pandion > Pandion haliaetus. The sequence continues at coordinate 618,579 of VYZV01025788.1, forward strand.
CGGGCTAGATTCTCTCAATCTTTCTTACATGAAATAAAACTTTACTGCACAGTTGGCTCTTTTAATTTCAATGGGACATTCCCAGGGAGAAGTAACTGATCAATAGGTCTGCTGCAAAGCCCCCGAAGTCAACAGGAATTTTATTTTTATGTAATTGCATTCTGGACTGAACCCAGCTGGGGTGGTGACGGGAGGAGCTGGATTTGAGAGTTTATAAATGCAGTTCTCGCAGACACTGAATTCATGTGGGTGAAATTGAGCTTGGAGGAAAACAGGTGAAGCTCTGGCATTTTAAAATGTAATGCCATTTTCTAATAGTAACCGGCTAGCTGAGTTTTGGGCAAGATCTGGAAAAAAACCATGCCTTAATAAGCATGCCAGAAGGGGTGAACACCCAGCTACAGCTCCCCATGGCCCCAGGAGCAGCCCTTCTCACAAAAAAAAAAGTAGTTTTTAGGTGTAGCTGACACCTGCTTCGTGCTTGAACTTTTGGTCATGTGAGCTATGGTGAGAGGCAGTGCGCTGACGACCTCTTCTTTTCCTCTGCAAGCATGAGGAACTATAGAAAACGAGTTGGAAGCTGGGGAGCTGTTTCTCCAGCTCTGAGACAGAAAGCTCAGCTGCAGAGGGGAGGCTTTGAAAGCGAGAACCCCCCCGCACGAGCACTGCTTCACCAGGGTTAGCATCGCCAGCAGCCGGGGTGCCGTCGGGGGCAGCCCTCGCCTGCCTCACCTTTTACAGCACACCTTGCAGCGTGTCACCCCGTCCTGCTTGCCGCAGGAGGCTGGCTTCAGCACATGCTGGAGTCAAAGCAAATTCTTTCTTCCTAGCCTGTTTGACCCTCTGCAGAGCTGTCTTTCCTCCACCAACCACGGGAGAAGGGGTATATGAAACTTGGCAAATCATGAAATCTATGAAAAATGGAATTTCAGTCAGAAGACTGATGGAAACAACTTTTAAAAAATGTTAATCTGTGTCTATGCACCCATCCAAATACTGACATCCAGCCCCACACGCGCACGGGGACCTTGTCTTCCTCTGCTCCAGTGACGAACGTTCTTGCCGTGTCTTGGGCTGTACCATAATAAATGATTAGCAATATTTGGATTTACTCGAGGAACACACATGTCGACCTCGGTAGGTACCACCTGGCCCTTGGAAGCTGCCCGTGCATGACGTGGCATGCTGTGCTCCCGCCGGCCGAGCGTCCCTGAATCCCTGCAGTGTCACACCCTGCTCCCTGATGGACGAGGGATTGCTGATGGGGAGGAACGGGTGGACTTTGTAACTCTGGAATAAAATGTGAGTTACACAAACACTCCTGTATTTCATTTTCAAATAATTACCTCTTACACAGAGTCACCTCTGACTGAAAGCTAGCAAGGTAAGTGGTAACTGGAAGTTGGTGTAATTTTTTTACTGGTTCACTGAACCATTTAAAACTGGTCTTGACTTCTACATTATCATAAACTGTTATATACAGTGAAAGAGCTAGGCTGTGGGGTTGGATATTTAGCAGTGAAAGCTGGGACTGCTTCAGATTGAAACTTGTTACCCAGTAGAATATTTATTTATATTCAGTGCTGTTGGTATTGGTACTATTGTTCCTGTTCACGGCTTCTTCCTGAGGGAACCCGTAGCTGAGGTGTACGCCACGAGGGCTGGCTTTATTTAATGCTGAAGTTGGGAACGGGGCAGGAGATGTGCTGGAGTTAGCTGCCTCCTTCCCATATGAGTTTTCTTGAAAGCACTTTAGGACAGTGTGTGGGATTAAAAACATTTGGTAGATTGGAAAGCTGGGATTCGTCTCGCTTGGATTTCACATCCAGAAGTTTAGCATTTTGTCTTTGGTGGGAACTTTGCTCTCCCTGTAACCGTGGTAGGAGACGGGTGAATCACCAGGTGTTCATCCCAGAGGAAGGCACCGAGCCAAGAGAGGTGCTCCCATCCGTGGGCTTGCCCTGTTCACATCGGTATCTTCTCTGGGGCTTAGCTGAAGTGCCGCAGAAGGGTCACTCTGCGGCTCCCTGGCACAGGGCGTGAGACGCTCTGCTTGAGCAACTGGGACTGTTTTTACAAGCCACCGCTGTTATTTTCTCTGGTGGTGCGTTGCTGTGGGAGAGGTGTCCTGGCTTTGGCCGGGACAGAGTTAATTTTCTTCTTAGTAGCTGGTAGAGTGTGTTTTGGATTTAGTGTGAGAATAATGTTGACAACACACTCATGTTTTAGTTGTTGTTAAGTAGCGCTTATCCTAAGTTAAGGATTTTTCCATTTCCCCTGCTCTGCCAGCAAGCAGGGGTACAAGGAGCTGGGAGGGAGCATGGCCAGGACAGCTGACCCCAACTAGCCGAAGGGATATTCCATACCATAGAACGTCATGCTCAGTATATAAACTGGGGGAGTTGGCCGGGAGAGGCCAGTCGCTGCTCGGGCCTCGGTCAGCGGGTGTGAGCAATTGCATTGTGCATCACTCGTCTTTTCTTGGGGTTTATTTCTCTCTCTCTCTCTTTTTTTTTTTTTTTTTTATTCCTTTTTGTTACAATATTGTATTTTACTTCAGTTATTAAACCATTCTTATCTCAACCCACAAGTTTTACTTCTTTTTTTCAATTCTCCTCCCCATGCCACTGGGAGGGGAAGAAGTGAGCGAGCGGCTGCGTGGTGCCCAGTTGCTGCCTGGGGTTAGACCATGACAAGAGGTACGGGTGGGAAGAGTAGAGCCGAGCTCCTGTGCTCCAGCTGAGCTCTTGCTGCAGCCTGGGAGATCGGGCTGTGCTGGACCTGTAGTACTGGGCAGGAGTTTCTGCATCTGCTGGCAGCTCGCACCTCAGAAAAACTCTGTTAAAAACACCTCCCCACTGCCGGGATTTAAGCTATTCTTCCTGCACCACTTCGAGTTACTTAGGGATTTGAGAAAAATCATGATGTATCTTGATGTTTTGAAATTACTGCTATTTTGACATAATTAAAACATTCATTTACAAATAAGTTTTTTACCTTTTCTTGTAAATGTTTGCTTAAACATACGTTTTTTTTTTTCCCCAGTTCTAGACCTTTAGACCTACACTTTGTTGTAAAATTTGGCATGCATTTTGACAAACATGTAAAGTACAGAAAATGGGAAGAGGGGAAGGAATATGACAATATGACCTCCATCTGTAACTGGCCATAGGAACATCACTCATTGGTTAAATTCTTGATTAAACTCTCTTAGGTTAAGCTAAGAAGTGCTTAGATTTATTTTTATGGATTCCCTTTTTAAATGCTTTCACTTGGAAAACATTACTTTTAATTTATGATTATTTTCTGTGAAATTTACTTTCTTCATGTTTCCCATATTTTAAAAGCTGACTGCTTACTCAAGAAAAAAACACTTTGATGTCATGGAAATAATGAACACTATAAAACCCCTAAATAAAGAGACTTTTGAAAACTTTAAGTTTTGTTCTCAAAATGGCTTATACTGTCATTTATTTTTCTTCATTCCTTTTTCACTGCTGCTGAAAGTACAAAAAGGAATAAAGGGGAGAGCAAACAATACCCTGCGAATAATAACTAAAATACTTTTATAGGAATTAATCTATCCTTTTTCTAAAAATGAGCGAGAAAACCAGAAATAATTCCATGAAACCAGTAGGAGAAACCAGTCAGGTCTGTCCCAGTCCCTGTCCCTGCCGCTCTTCTGTGCACCCGCTGGCCCCTGCCCAGGTCGTTGGGGCATCCCAGACCCGGGGACAATCCCCGTGCTAGAGGCTGGACGGCGCGTAGCCTCCGTGCGGCCTTCCTCTTCCCGTGGCAAGCCCTGGGCTCCCAGGGAAGGGGTGGGTTGTGGTTCTGCATGCAGAGGTCTCTGGAGATGGGGAAGGGTTGGGCAGAGTGGAAAAACATCTCGGGGAGCGGGGGGGAAGTGAAGTGCCTTGCAGCTCGGTCTCCGCTCCAGCCCCAAGCTCAGCCCTCAGGACTTGCCAAGGGAGGAAGACGGCCACGCGTAGGATGAAAATGTACGAATGAAACGAGAATTGGTACGGCTCCGTTTTTCCTCTTGTAAGGAATTCCGCAGGCAGGTGGCAGGGTGATGGTGACGAACAATGTGATCAAAGTGACTTCATAAAAAAAAGCTGCTTGAAAAAATGCTGGTGTGTAGTGATTTCCCCCCCGAGAGTCAGCCCCGCTCCGTCTGCTCTGGGCATCGCTGCGGTGAGGGGCTGTGCTCTGTGCCGTGCCCCCAGCTCGGTGCCCGCCGGGCATCCCGCTCCCCTCCTGCCTCCTGCACGCGTGGGGCAACTTTGTTGGCATCACGATGCCTTCGGTTTAGATTTTAGAATAGACTTACCAGGAGTAAACCTGGCTTTAAATGTCTTCTTGTAAGTAGGAGAAGGTGGGAGGCACGTGGAGGGAGGGTGGTTTGTTTTGCAGGCCCCTCAGGGAAAGTGTTTCCTGTCACGCAGAAGGAGGTCCTGGCAGCGGCTAACTGGAAATTATCGCCTGTGATCTGCTGCTCTCTCTATTTCCCTACTCGTATTCCCATGGGTTGTTTTGTGCACACCTGTATTGTGTTCGTTCTGCAAGTATTCTGCAGTAAATCTGGAATTTTACTGTATCAAGAAAGGTAAATTTTTGTACGCATTAGACATTTTTGTTGTAGACCGCTTTCCTGGTAATCAGGGCATCTAGTGTAGAAAACAAAGGTACTGTTACTGAAAGCAAATAAAAGCTGAGTACAATACAAATGGTCAGTGAAAGAAGCAGAAGGAGTGTTCGTGTTTGCAATGGTTTTCAATTCTTATGCAGAGCAGCAAAATGTAGATGTTTCCACGGGACTCCAGACATCGTGGTACTAAGCCGTGTCTTGGCACATGGGAGTTTGTCCCACTCTCTGGATCCAGGGCACGGGGACTAATCCTGCCTTCCAAACTTCCCAAAACGTTCCTGACACTGCCGGTTCTCGCGGCTGGTGCTGTCCTCAGGGATGTCAGACTCTCAGCCCCCTGGGCTGCTCATTTCCTTGGGTCTTGTAACAGTCTGTATGCCTTTAGTCCTTAATTATCTTACAGTAAGAAAGTAATGAGTTCATGCAGTTGCTAATAGGGCCACCATATTATTTACCCTCTTTAGCAATAGATATATTGCAAAGTCCTCAACCGTGCTAATTTTTCATGGGCAGAACATTACATTATGCAGGTTCTAGAATCTGCAATTAATGCATTTAAATTCATTACTTATGCACAATCCCCATCAGCCCACCGACTTGATTATTGCTATTATTGTGACACTAATGTTTCTGTCAAATTTCAGTTTACTCAGTTTCAAAATCCAATTTAGGATTAGCACAGACGCTTCCTTGCCTTTGATTGAAAGTGACAGCTAGTGAAAATTGCTTTCAAAATTCTGGTTTTGTGAATGTTATCTTGCAAGACTTTAAAAAAGATACCACTGTAGGCTTATAGAAATCCACATGTATTTAAAAAAATTCAATGGGTTGATTTTTAAAACAGAAAGCAGTTAATCTGCAATTTTACCTACTGCCAGGTGAACCTGAGTACTTCACCCAGTTACGATGCGATGGTAGTCAGCCACACTTTAACATTAAATATTGATGTTGTTACAGAGTATTTGGCTTTTTCTTTCATTATTCATTGCGTCCCCATGTTTAGTAGTTTCCCCAGTGATTACAGCTTCGTTATGTGGGCAGGTTTGATGTGACTGGCAAAGGCCAGCTTTGTTGGTCTGAGGCAAAGTGATGAAGAACGTGAAAGTTATTCTAAAGGGGGAATTTCAAGGACATCAGTGCTGAAGAGATGGGGATGGTGGGCTGCCCCCGTGGCCATTTCTCCAGCTCCGTTTTCCACGTCCTTCGCAGTTCAGATCAAAAAGCCCACAGCAGCCGAGGGCACCGGCAGGGCCACGGTGCCGGGCACAGCCGCGGTGTCGGTACGGCCCCGGGTGCGGCGTGGGGGACCTCCGCCGGGCTGTCCCCACTGCTCCCTTGGCCGCCGCAGGGCCCGGCACGGCTCCTCCGCCGCCGGGAGCTGCCCTCCTCCTCGCAGGGCTGCACCCGTGCCCGGGCACTGTCTTCTGCAGCTGGAGGTTTTAGCAACGTGCTGCCACCTTAGTTCAAGTTGGCCACTGTAACTGTCAAGAGGAGAAAGAGGCTTCTGCTAAATTATTTTCATTATTATAATTCTGAATACATTAATATCCACAAAACCATGTATCTGAGATGATGAATTGGGCATTGAGAAATTAATTCCACGCAGAGTTTTCTCCAGCAACAAATTGTAACTGTCATAGGCACAGCCCCCAAAATATTGTCTATCGGTTCATGTTGTAATTTATGTTGAAGAGATTTAATGCTGATGAAAATGTCATTGTAATAGATTATATCGCTGCTTATCATCCTGGCTTCTCATGCAAAGAATACATCCTATGATAATTTAGATGATTGTGCATGTTTGAGCATACATGCAGAGTACCCCTCGAAAGGCTGTGTCTTAGCCCAAAGAGGAGGCTTCTCTGTAAAAACCCCATCAAAGCTCAGCAACTGAAGATCCAGGTGAAGCAAGTCTTTATCGGTGCAGGGTTATACTTCTTTCACGAGGCTTTGGAAAGCTGCTAGCTGCCAGAGGTGCCGGACTTTGCAGGCACAACAGGGGCACGGGTGGTGGGAGGCAGAGGACCCCCATCCTCCTCTGTGCTGGGTCGTCTCAGCACCTGGGTCCTGTCTGCTGCACTGATGGCAATTCTCATGACTTTACGGAGCTGTCGAGGCACTTGGTGTGGACTTCAGCTCCTGCAATGACATGTTCTGTAGTTATAAAGTTCAGTATGGCGGTGTTGAGGTTGGAGAGCTTCCTTACAAGCCTCGAATCTGACCTCTTGCAAATTAAGTTACAAAGTTCTCCTGAATTTCCGAATCAAGACATTAATTCTCTTTGGCCAGAAATATAAAGGGTATCAATAAAAAGATACTAAGCAATCCAAACCCACAGTGTTCCTTTTAAGTGGTTCCCATGGTACGTACCCCTCCCTGCCTGGTAAAAGTGAGTGCCTATTTCTGGTCTGGTTTTTAGTTTCTGGTCCCCTGTGCCTTGTTAAGCTTTTCACTTTGATTTTAAAAGGTACCTATCCTCAGAAATGCCTCTTCTGTGTAGATTTTGGACTTAGCCATCTCTTGGATAAAGTGAATAGACCGAGATTCTCAAGTCATAAGTCTTGAATAATTTTTTGTAACTCATTTCCTCAGTCTTCTTCTGTGTTTTCCTTCAGGTTGCACGGGGGAAGAGTCCCCTGCATCCCCCTCTCCCGCCCGGGCTCGGCAGCTGGTGCGCTGGGGAGATGCCGGGTGGGTTTGCCGTGGGTGCGATGTGAGCCGGCGTGCTGCCCTCGGCTGCAGCGGGCTATCCCGGGCAGAGCCGGGCAGGCTGCGGGGACCACCGGCCGGCGTCCAGCCCGTCCAGCACAGGATGCCTCCCGCACACTGCGAGGTGGTCGGCTGGCCTTACGCATGCGGGGTGCTGGTGGTGCAGCATCACCCCACGTCTCCATGTGGTACCGCGCTCCGTAACCGCAGTGCCGTATGCCAAGTACAAATGGTGAGCTGGGAAGGCGACAGAAGTTGTTCTGAGCACATCTATGCTTTTAGCTAATCAGGTAGCTAGAGAGGTTGTTCCAAGTTTAACAGATAATGTAACGTAGCAGACAGGAAAACACAGACACAAGCAAAAGCATTTTTGCCTTTTTAGAAAATCTTTGAAATGGCAGAAGTCCAATGAGATTAAGGGTGGCCAGCATTAATTTTACATTTTACAGTTTGGGGAAAAAGGAGTAAGAATGCAGAGAGCGACTCACGAGGCTGCGACAGCATTATTTTCTTTCTCCATCTGTTTTTTTTTTTAAGGAGGAACTTGCTGTCTCCACGTAATTGCGCAGCTCTTCCTGCCTATGTGCCGAGACTTACAATACCCGCTGAAGGAATGCTATCAGTTTTGCACCATGGACTCGGGCAGTGGTCTGCTGCTTCCCTTTCTCCCCCAGAAGGTCTCCAGTATATCGTTTATCCGAGCTTTGTGACTCGGTCAGCTCTGCACCAAACCTCTCAGTAGACGGTTCACTGAAGTGTTCCCCTTCGTACGCCAGCCGGTGGAGGCTGCTGAAGACCCTCTGTCAGTGTGTTTGTCTCAGCACTGCTCAATACAGTGGTAGAGTAGGAAACAGTGTGCAGAGCACCCGTTCCACTTTCTGTTTATTGCGCTTTATTGCAGCGCCAGGAAAAAACTAATAATGATTATTAATTATAAACACATGTTTCTGTCATTTAAATAATTCATAAGCTTCTTTCTCATAATTAGCTCAAACCTGTGGCAGGACTGGATCTGCCAGACTCACAGCAGTAATAGTTTTTGTACATACACCAGTGTCCAGAGGGGTCTGTGTCTTATGTGGGGCAAGCCACTTTAAGTCCAGTGCACGTATTAACATGTGGTGCCTAAATATTTGCTTAGAAGTAGTAGAGAAATGTGTCTGTAGTGACATCTTTTAAGACGAAAGCTCAACAGCTTTACAGTTGGTCAAAATATTTTCAGTGCTTGCAATTAAAAAAAACTGACAATTTTTTCAAAAGAATTTCACACTTCCCAGCCAGCAGCTGTGCATACTCTCATCAGGTTCAAAGGAACATGTCTGAGTGCTTGGCTGAATGAAATCTTCATCTAAAAGTACACAAGATGATGCCAAAGGAGAGGTCTGCAGAGATGTGAATAATTACGCTTACAATTAGTTCAGAGTGTTTCCGTGTGCTTTCTGGCAAGGTCATTTCCAGCATAATCTGCGCAGCTCTCATCTCTGACTGTGAAACACAAAACCTGTAGCTATTCTTCTCTGAGCTGGTGGGGAAAAATGGCAATGCTTTGCGCTTGGCTTAGTGGTAGATGCAGCTAGAGGTGCTCCAGGGTTGAACAGCATGTGTGTTTGCAACAGCAAGTTTTTTCCATTTTCTGTTGGGTTCACCGTACTGTTTTCCTGCTAATTTTTTCCCAGTGTTCCCTGGTTTCTTTGTTTCTTCCTTTCAAGCTTGGATTTCATTTCCTTTCAGTCGTAGATTGCTGAAACTTTCTCTGGCTGAATTTTAGCAACCTTGAAATTTGGCTGACCTTTGTTTTACTTTGGCTTCTCACTCTGGATTTCATTTGTCAGGTCAGTTCTTCCCAGCCCAGCAAAGCCTGCTTTCCCACATTGCCCACATTTATGTTTTGTTCCACTACTTTTTACTGGAGCTGGACTGATGTGAAGTGTTGTAACATTGTCTCTGCACATATAGATTTGACATACAGAATGACAAAACCCATTAGGAAATTATATCCCCTCTGAAACTGAAACACGCACAGTTCTACCAGTAATTCTGTTTCACGGAAGAGCGTGTTCTCTTACAGCAGACACATAGCATATCGTCAAAGCAATAAAGCAGACAATGTCCAGCCAAGTCGAGATCCCAGATAACCTTGATGAATCCTCTCGTCCATCTCCAGCTGAGCAGCGGTCAAAGGAATCCTGAAGAGGTGGGGATGGGTGAGAAGAGCAAAGGATGAATGAGCTGGGAAAGGCGTGGAAGTTCTGGTGCAGGTACAGCTTGAAGTTTGCCTGCAAGGCCTGTATTCTAAACCTGCCCCCCCTGCCCCACCACTCTCCCCCCCCAAAAAAAAGAGATAATTTTGCCCAGTGAAGCTTTTTATGAGATTTTTAATTATCCTCCCAGGCCAGAAAACAATGCAAGCCCAGCTTTATTGTGGTAAATTGTCATTGCTATCCCCAATCACTTTACTAATCAAATAGGTTTTATAATTGGGGTTTTCCTGAGTTAACTGTTAGAGGTGAAGCTGAATCTTTTGAAATGACTGGCAGAGTTTGTTACTAGAGATCTTCCCTGCTGGTGAAATGGCACGTGTGGGACGCACACCTATGCATGTTTGCTTCCAGAAGCATGACTGACTGCAGCGATTTAGCAAGCAGTGTGCTAGGCTGGGCTTTCAGGAACACAACAAGGATGTTTCTCTTATTCTCCATCATGAGTTGCCCTGTGTTCTTACTGTCTTTAATGAGCCTCTAATGTGCTTTGATTTTATTGATACAAACCTAATGAATGGTGCATGATTTGTGTAGAAGAGAAGAATAATCTCCGTCCCTTTCTCTTTGTCTGATTCAGCATTACAATGCTTTCGTGACAGATCATTAACCCACTTCTGCAGATGCTGCAAAAAACCAAACCCAAAACACATCAGCTACGCCCACGCCCCACCGTCGAACAGCAAGCAACAAATGGGTGTAGGCAGGACAAGGGGGAGAAATCCACAGGCTGGGGACAGTGCAGGCCAGCAATGTCAGCAATAATCTCATGATTGATGTGTTTTTATATGTGCTTTACAAATGCAAATAGTCGATGTTGGTTTCTTTGCCTGCTTCTCAGTGGTTTGCATTCAGGAGGGGCTTTTCATGAAATGGTTGGTTTTTATTTGCACAGTAGGAGCAACAGGGAGAGCAGTTTGATGGTTCTATGTGGAGAAAGGAAAAGCCACCAAGGTACCTGAATTTAGAGGTGGAAAGTAGGGCATTAAAACAAAGGTTGCCCAGTTTCCCAAGGTTTGAGTTGACATTTCCAGCCATTCAGAATCATATGGCAAGCTCAGCAGGTCCCCATCATGGATGGCATGTGACACACCAGCCACATTTCATGGGATGCCCAAGCCATATTCCTTCAGGCTTTGTGCCTGCCGGTCAATTTGGCTTGTCAATAAAAAATTCAGGCTGCTGTGAGCAAAGTTAAAATGTTTGTCTTGTCTGAACTGACAAACATCATCCTGTTTCTTCACCTGACTGATGTTCAGAAGAATAGCAGGTCTTTCAAACATCTAGAAACAGTGATGCCAGAGGGTACAGACTGTACAGCTTGCTGCTGCCTTGAGGCTGATACTGGTAAGTAATATTATTTTTAAAAGGGTAAAAAAAGCATTTGTCATTGGGGTGATCTACGAGCATTGGTACTGGCAGAGCTTTTTCCAAGCAGTTTTCGAGAACCGTATGTTCTCAGCATTTCTGCTCTTGACATCACCCGAGGCTGGTGCTTCATTTCCAGCTTCCCTGGCAGGCTGTGTAAAGTTAGCACGTCAACAAATATGCAGGCATGTTAAATGTTACTTTTCGAGCCATCTCTCAGAGCGCTCTATGATTGTTACTAATAATCTCATATTATCTCATGATGGAGCGTCACAGAGGATGTGCAAGGAGTACTGGACAGCAAAATTGCTAATTCAGCTACCACGCTTTTTAAAGTCCAAATAAGTCAGGCCAAGAGTCCCAGGCTTGGCCCAGGGACCAGTGTAATTGCAATTAGCATTTTATCTGGCCTATTGATTCAACCAAAATTCTGGCATCAGTGTTTGGACACTCTTTAATTTGCAAACAGATGCCTCCACCAGCTGCTTTCCCTGTGCGGACGTCTCCACCTCGGAACAGCGATGGCGAGGCCGTACGAGCCACGGGAGCGTGGGGCTGATTCAGGGCCCTGCCCAGCGCTGGATTGCTCAAAGCACACCTGGGGATACTTTTTTATTGATTCTCCCACTGCAAGGGCTCATTCCTGCCGGCAGACCCCAGCACACCTCGGCATGTGCCAGCAGACGTGCCCGCCTTGCGAGGGACGGGTGGGATGCTCAGTGGTGAGCATCAGCGCGATTCCGCAGCTCGTGAGAGCCCCGCAGCTGGATGCCGGGGCCCAGACGCTACTCTTGCTTTCTCAGCATACAAAAATATTTCTGTTTCCCGGGGAGAACAGCAGTAAATGCGGAGAGTCTGTTTGGAGACGGCTCTCCGTGAAGGGATCGATGCCATGGGTTCCGCAGACTGAGGCGCCCAGAGGAGCGGCTGCAAATCCAGTTACGAGCTGGAGCAAGTGTGGGGCGTCTCTGAGAGCATCAGTAGCGGTGAGAGTCAGGGTGGGCGTGAAGCTCCCTGCGGTGTCAGGACAGTAACGGAGAGACTTCTAAAAGCTGGGAAGCTTCATTACTGACAACTGGAATCAGGATGGAAAACAGGTCTATGAGGCCAATAAAACCTACTTCCATTACCTGCATTAAATTCAAATATCCTGTTTTGCTGATGCACTAGTAGGATGCATTTTTAAGAATTTTCTTGCTCTTCTGTCTTGGTTTTAAGTGAGTTTAGGTGAAACGAAGACTGAAATTAGTTATTCCTTTCTACCTTACTGATTTGTTTCCTTTTTAAAATTTACTTACACGCAGTGAACATCATATTTGCATCTGATGAATTTTCTAATTGGTTTATTTTTTCTCTTAAATCAAACAGTTGTATTTGCATCGCCCAAATACAGCCATAAGCAGGTCTTCACAACCTGAAGTATTGCTAGTTAGTGACATTTCTATTTACAGATTAAAATCTCACTTCAGATACAAACACATCTGCCTTGTAAAACCATCCTGATGATTTTTGCTGTGTTTTTTTTTTCAACTCTTGTAACTACAAACATGTGGCATTTAATTCCTTCCAGATCATTCCAAGTAGACAGCTGTACAATAATAGTGGTGATGCAGTTTTGCACACTGTGAAATTATTATTATTTTTGCCTGTATCTCTGCAAAGTTTTATTTTGCAGTCACTGTGAATAATCTCTGAAGTCTGTACTTCAAATAAAAGAGGTCATTCTGCTTTCCTGCCAACATAAACAGGAGTATGATTTGTGTGCCTAAATAAACAAATCTGTTATGCATAATAACTCCTGTCAAACAATGCATTGCCTCTTCTGATTTCCATCTAGCAATTGCAGGATAAATTTACTCATATATTGAGAGCTCAGTCCTGAACGGGTGTTGGGATTTGAAGTCTATGCTAAGTATTGCTGGAGATCTGAAGATACAAAAGCTGTTGAAAAAAAGTGAATTTCTGCGTTCAGTATGGCAGCTGACCTCTGGGAATCCCTAATAGCACCCTCCTCCCTTGGAAAACGTGTGAAGATCAGCAAGCTGAGGAAAGATTGGCAGCCCCGGGCCATACGCAGCCAGCCTCACCGGGCCTGCCTGGGAGGGAGCAGCGAGCCGATGCTCTCGGTGCAGGTGACGGGAAGGGGGAGGAAGGAGCTGCGGGTGCAGCAGGACAGGACGGCAGGACGGACGGGGTGTGAGGGCTCAGCACAGAGAGGACAAGGGGTGCTTGTGCCGACAGAGGTTCCACCTGCTTCGAGATGGTGAGGCTGCGCAAGTTCTTCATGCTTCTCCCAGCACTGCCTGCGACAGCGATGGTGGTGACTCCATCAGAAGGGATCGTGAAACCCTGGAGCTCCACGGGAGACAGGCAGAGGACGCGAGTGGAAGCGACAACATGCTTCAGCATGGCAGGGAATTCGTTTGACTGTAGGCTTGTTTTTTTCCGTTGCAATATTTTTTTATTGGAAGGAATACAAGTGAAAATAATGCCCCCTGCACATTCAAGTCAAGGGCACGTTCAGCCATCATTTTCACCGGCTGAATGTTACCTTAGGCCAGGGTAAGTCTGGTGAAGAAAGCTGTGTATCTTTTCTAGAAATAACCCTGAAGTAGGAAGAAAGTATTTTACATGCCTATTCCCTTGTGCCTTTCCAGATATTCAGGAGTATTCACAACGTTTTGTTTATCAGCCTAGAAACTGTGTCTTCATTTAAAATAAACTAGGAATCCTGTGCTGCAGTGTTTTCACGTCGAGATGGGACTTTTGTAGACTTCATTGTCATGCAGTGTATGGTACTGCAAAGGAAAAAAGGAGTATGAAGAAATTACCCAGTGAAACAGAAGAAACCCTTTTATTCCTATCAGTTTTGATTGAAGGTGGGAGGTAGTGGAATCAACACAGTAAAAGCTAATTCAAAATATTGCTGCAGATGATAACTCCTGGCGTCATTTTTCTGCAGAGGTAATATATCCCCTTAAAATAAATAAATATTTCTAAAATCTTAGCCTAGTTTATGGGCAGACAGCAAATGAGTCTGAGTGGAAGTCTGGCTGAGCTGAATAGTCTGGAGAAAACTACAGCGGACAGGAGCATGCTTTTGCAAATGAGCTGCGGTTGGTTTAGATTTTCACATTTGAAAAATATCAATGTCGGGCAAAAATTTGTCAGAAGGCAAAAATTCCCATTTATTGTGCAAATGTTGACTTCAGAGAATATTGCCCAAATGGCAGGCTTGGCAGAAAGAGCCATGGGTTGGTGCACGCCAGGTGCCAAGTCTGGACCGACCTTCTTGGGGCAGAACTTCTATTTCCGAGGAGGTAAAGAGGGAAATCTGATACTCTTTCCTAAAGAGACATTTGGTAACTAATGAAGACACAATGTTTTTTTCCATGTTTTCTCTATTCATGTATGGAATTTGGCTACAGCCCCCATTTAAGAGAAACAACTGATTTCTAGACAATGCAGTAGCAAATGGACAAATAACATCCCTTTTTGCCTGCTGCATCCTTCCTCCAGTCTCCTCTTGATTAAATGGCAGTCTTGTTGCATTGCCTAACATAACACATAGCTTGTTTATCTTGTCATTTAGTGCTGCCAGAAGGGTTACTGACAATCCCTTTTAAGTGCTTGGCTATTTGGAATTAAATGTAATCAGACTGCATGCATGTTTTATACTGAAAAACAGCTTTGGGGAAGTTTCCTCAGAATTTCACGTAACTGGGGAAAGAAAAAGGGGATCATGAAGGAATCCAGGCAGGCTGCTCGGCGGAGTCATCCCGGGGCATGCGGGGGCCCACCGCACAGCCGCTCTGCACCGGAGCAGGGCTGTGCTGCCTGCTTGCTGCTGCTCATTACTGCAGCTCGTTACTGCAGCAGCCGCCAGAAGCTATGGAGAGGATGGGCACCTCCCGGTGTGCTCTGTGCTCTGCTGGCACCGAGTCCCGGCCAGTGACAAGGCAGAGGAAGGATGGGAGAAGGAGAAGTACTATTGTTTTCATTTCGTAGGTGGGATGCCAGAGCTTCAAGTCTGGTAAAGTAGAGCACTTAATGCCTCTGCTTAGTATTAGTCAACGTAGTGCTCCTGCACCCCGCGTTAAGCAGGTAATTAAACCCATTCATTGCTTTACTACGCTGTCATGGCTGTTCTGCTGGAGGTGAGAAGAAGACCCAGCCCAGCTAAATATCCCATTGTACTCAGCCATGAGGTTACACGTCCCCAGTACTGATGAAGTCCTTTACCTAGAAAAAGGGGTGAGCGCGTCCCGGGGGTGGTGAAGGCGGGTGACGAGGTGGCTCGCTGCTGGGTGACTTCCTTTGCCAGGGCTGTGGCCAGTTCCTGTGAATGACAGTCACAGCATCTGGGCCCTGGTGCTTAAACTAATTAGCAGAGGAAAAGTACAGTTTGGGGGACAATTCTGCAGGAAGGTGGAGGAGAGAGGGAAAAATGGCTCTTGGAGGGTATACTGACATGGACTGCCAAAATCCATCACTATACGCATGACATTATTAATAAGGAATATAAACAACATGCTAGCCCATCGTGATTGATAAGACAATAAAAATCCTTCTAACAGGTTCTGAGGTCTTGCTGCTGTTGTTAATTATAGTCAAGCAATTCACTGTAAACTGCTCTCTGTGGGTTACAGAGCTTGCCCTCTATTGAAATGCAAAGCTAGCGTGTGCTTATTTCTTTACATACTTAGGAGGGAGCAAACAAGCAACCGGCTGAACTGTTTTAATTTAGGGAGGAGGAGAGTACACAAGAAGTGTGTGGGTTTGGGGTCATTTTCTGTGCAGTTATCAACTGGAACAGGCTTTGTTTTGAAAACGTGCCTGTCTCCCGGCCTTGAGATGGGCAAAGCTCTTGTAAAGAGTTCCGTGTTGGTTTATTTGGAAAAGCTTTCCTGCGTGGCTGCAGCCTGAGGACTTGCTCTGCAGCAGCCACCGCTGCTGCCGGCAGGTCCCCGGCCTCAGGAGGAGCAGGATGGCTTCCCCAGCCTTGACGCGCGGTGGGGACTGCTCACGAGTAGTCCTGCTGACTACGTTCAACACTTTTCTTCCTCATGGTCTGAATAATTCAAGGACTAGCAATAATAACAATAATTTAAAGTTCAGTAATAATAATGATACTTAACGTGTGTTGTTACTATTTCCATTGCATATACTTGAAACTTTTTTTTTTCTAAACCCACGAGCATTTGGTTTTGTTGGGTTTTTTTAATAAAAGAGTATGTTAAATGCATACATTGTGAAACCCTTCTACATCAAAAGACTATAGTTGCTCTGTGAGCTATTTCTGGGAATGAATACGTTTTTCTTAAAATTTATTTTTCTGTAAGTACTTTGAGACCTCCAAGAATATTAAACCAAGAAGAGGTCATTAAGGATATTTGCTGGATTTCATTGTTCCGACAGTAGCCAAATGGGAAGAGGTTAAAAGACATCGGGGACTTTAAGCTCCAACCCATTATTCGAGGCTGGGCTAACACTAAGGGACAGAGTGGAGCCGGTCCCCGCTCCGGAGCTGCGGCAGCGGGCTGGCAGGTGGGGTCAGGGTGAGCCAGTGTGGAGCCGAGAGTTTTTCAGCTCTGGGGAACCTCCATTTTGATACCTCTGCTGGTGTGACTTGCGCGGATGCGTAGACGTGGGTTAATCCAGTTGGTGTTGCAGTTTGAGCACAGGCTCTTAGGACAGCCAGAGCTGACAGCCTCGTGTTAGATACCGTGTCTTAGCTGGGCTCGTTCTTAACCTGGAGTAAGTTTCCCACTGGGGTTGTTCGGGGGTGCGAGTGTAGCAGTGCTCAGTGAGGTGGAGGCTGGTGGATGCCGCAGCACTACCGGGACAGTTTGCAGGGTCCCTGGTTAAAACGTTCTCCCAACGTTTCAAAACCCAAGACGAGCACTGACCACCTGCGGCCGCACAAACCCAAAGGCGGCATCCCAGGTCTGTGACCTGGAAGAAGCATTGCTTTATTAAAAAAAACCCATACAAAGCATGCTACCACTAAAAATTAGCAGCACTCAGTATGGTTTTAGTCAAAAGTCTCAATCAGAATGAGAAAAACATTTGTTCATTTAAATGGGGAATTAGCAAGGGGTACATTTAGGAACCAAAACAAGCCACATTTGTTCTAACGTACTGGTCACTGGCTGTTGTTCACCCAGCTCTGTTCTTCTCTCACCGAAGCATCTGAAATCTCTGCTGTTCCTAGTGGAGAATGCAGAATCTGGTAAAAACTGTTTGCCTTCTCTCACTGAAGATCTATACTATTATTTTCCTAACAGCGTTTGAGCCTCCTGTGTCCCCAGGAATGCGTTATTCGAGCTAAGCATATGGTTGCTATAACTACCAGCCTAGTTTGCCTCTGACATACTCTTCAGTATGACATATATGCCTGATCTAGCAATGAGCTTTGCACATAAATTCATACCTCCTCCATTATATTTTATCTTTCTGCTTGCTGTTCAAAATTATAATGGCTTATTGGTTACCTGCTGCACATAATTTATTTGTTTGTTTGTTTATTTGAAACTCCAGATTGGATGATATGGGACTAAATGGGGATAAATTAATAAATTAGAGAATAAATAAGACATTATAATCTAGAAGTAAATGAATAATAAATTAGAGAATAAATCCAACATTAAGACATCAGCAGTGCTCTGTCATCTTTGTGTGAAAAAACATGGAATGAATGTTGTTGGATTCTTTTGTTTGCCTAGTAGTCCAAAGAAAAAAGCCACATTTGCAAATACCAAATCCTGTTGTGCTTTGCACATAATTTAAAGCTCTGAAAGTGAAAGGATCCTTTGATGTTCAGAAAAAAGAGGGAAAACAATAGCGACCCTATTTTGACTTACAAACTGGGCCCTGGTGAAGCTTTCCTTGGGCTTGTTATTTTGTCAAATTCTGGTTTTACCTGCCAGTAAAAACACTAGGAACGCTTTCACAAGAACCAGCCCCCCCAAACCAAATAGCAGTTACTCATCTAAATAGTCACCAAGGACACCGTGCTAGCAATAGTTACATGGATTCTCAATGTATGAATTAATTTCGAGGTTCTTCCAGACTGTTGTAGAGTTAATTCATTGTCATCTGCATTGTTCCAGAACTTTATCACTGGCTTAGATTTCTCTGGATTGGATTCACACCCATCACTAGGTATTTGTAAAAATATTGAGAAATCACAGGCATCTTTCAGATTTGAGCGATTGCACAGCCAAATACTGATACTTTGGCATTCACTGTTTTACTATTTAAAAGATTTTGTTCTCCAGTCTGTACTGTATGACTCATGCAGCCAATAGCACACGGTGAGTACCGAGCAGCAAGCAGAGACTGAGAAAAGCTGATGGCCCTGCTGGGTGCTGCCCTGTGTGGGCATGGCCATGGACGTGGGCATGGACGTGGGCATGGATACTACTACAGACACTGGTGAGGAGTGAGGGCATGGGTGGAATTCAGGAGACGTTTGTACATGCGATGTGAATGAAAAAGGGGGCTAGATCTGCATTAATATTGTCAGTTGGTACCTTATGTGTTGTGGGTCCATCCGTGCCAGGTGTTCCTGGCTGCCTGTAAGTGTGTGCAGAACTGTCTCATCTCCAGCTCCTTTCTAGTTGACTTGAAACTTTGTCCACCGTTCCACCTGTAATGGCTGGACCTTGCCCAGGGTCAGGCGTCTGAAGTCTCAGCCAAGCTTTGTAAAGTTTTTAGTAGCACCTAGGAAAATGTTTAGAAAAATATGCACTCTCCCCAGATGCCAGAAATCATTCCCTGGGGACAGAAGTTCCTGTAAAAACGAATTTGTGCTGATGAAAAGCCATACTCTATTATGGTGGTGATGATCACCGTAGACTCTGCCCTAACACAGCTTTGACCTTTTGCTAAATTAGTGGTTGTCAATATTTCCTAAGTTAGCTGCCTGTACTTTGTGGCTCCATAATTTCCTCCCTATTTGTTGATACAGTTACTGGCAATATATTTCTGCGCATCTCAAAATAGAAACACATGATACAATCTAAGAATTTAACCTTAAAATTGTGGAGGAGAAAATCGTTAAAAGCAAATCCTGTCTTTCAGAGGTTTCAGCTATGTTAATAATATTAGCTTTAGAAACACTAGCTGAATAAACAGCATGACATTAACAATCTTAAGAGGGGATAACATTGGGCCAAATATGTGGGTTGCTTTCCTCCTTTTCCTATTTTTCCCCTTAATTAGACATGATTAAATACCATGATTTTCTAAATAGATGCATTATTTTTTCTCTATCACTCTGTATTGCTAATGGTCTTGTGCACACGCTTTCTCAGAAGGACATGGGAATGCAGACCTCTTTCCTCAAGAAGACTGAGGTACCAGGTCAGACCTGAGTACAGGCGTAGCTCCGGCTGTTACCCCCGGGTGACGCGCTTCTCTGGGTGCTCCATCGTGCTGGGTCTCAGGTGCAGACTCTGGATTCTCCAAAGTGCCCTTCAGTGACAGCCTGCAGAAGTGCTGTTGAAGTTCCTGGTGGATTGAAGTTGGGTCAGGCTGGTTTTGTGGGTTTTTCCTCTGTGTGTTTAATGATCAGCTTTGCACCCCACCTCCAGCGGGGCGAGGTGCAGCAGAGCTGACCTGGGAGGGAAGGGGCTGCCGGAGGCGCCTGCCCTAAGTCTGAGCCCCTACATCAGGTGAACAAACCCTCCCGTTACCCACCAGGTGTGTGTGATCTCTCTGTGCTTCTACACAGATCACTTTTAAAAAAAACAAGCTTCAGCCAGCCTGGAAAAAGAAGGCTGTTTAAGCAGCAGTGTTGCAGGCCATCTCAGGATGGCACATCAAGAAACGGGAGTTTGTACCTGCAGATAGATGCAGTACAAATGAGTAGCTTGTTAATATGTGAAACTCTCAGAAATAAGGATGTCAATGTGGAATAACACCTACTAGAAATTATTATTGTGACAGGAGAGTTGTTTGAAAGCATTCCACACTGTTCAGCACACCTCATGTCTCTACAGTTTTACTTGTTTGTTCGCACGCACATTCCGAGTGAAGCTGTCAGAGTTGTCAAACTGGGGCAGCCGTGCAGCGGTAAACCTTTTTAATGCTCGGCGAAGCATGCAATCAGAATTATACAACATGAATACAGTCTTTCTTGGGATATGTAAATAAATGCACAAAGAATGCCTTTATGTGTAATTCACTTGTTCCTAATAATATTTGTTTGTGTGGAGGATAATAAAGTGTAATCATTCTTAAATTCGTAAGTGAAGTTAATCCCTGGTATCTGTCATAAATATGCAAAGATTTTGAAAGCTGCTGAATCCAAGGCTTGGTTGCAAGTGTGGCCTACTTGAAACTGGAAGGGTATCTTCCATAAAGGCTTAGACCAACCCTGAGGACTCGGCCCCGAGTTAGGTGAAGTAGCAGGAGGCGGTGATGGGGATGCCTACACGCTTTGCTGAATGGGCCTTGGGGACTTTCTGGGAAGGACAGTGTGAAACATTTTCTTCTCTAAAGGCCAGTCCTAGGACAAGTATTTTGAAAGCAGTGCTTTTATTCATGGTTTATAAGGGCAGAAGAGATCCATAAATCATTTATTGTGCTCTCTCTGTATCAGAGAAAAGAAAGTCTCATTGCTCATCCTGTACCTAGCCCAACGCTGTCTTTGATGGCAAGTCCCCTTTCAGAAGGGCTCCCAGATAGGTCCGCAGAGAGACAGCAGTTGGGAAGCTGCTTCCCCAGGCGGTCCTTCCGGCACTGGGTTGCCTTCGCTGCACTTCTAATCTGTATTTATTAGCTTTCAGCTTCCAGCAATTGCTTCTAGTCGGGCCTTTCTTCATGAGATTAACCCCCCTGTTTGTACCCTGTGTTGGAGTGATGGGTTTCTTGCATGAGCAACCCCAAGGTCCTGGCCCGTGTCCAGGTGGGGCTGGGGCAGCGGCGGGCAGGAGCTGCCCATACGCTTCAAAGACCAGGAGAAGTGCATGCGTACAAACCCTGTCACGTTACATACACCATTAATTCTCTAACGAGCCTATTGCCTGCATCCCTCTGTGACAGTCTGGGCACTGTCATAGGGAAGGAGGTGCAAAGTGAATTCATTTTGCACGGGCAGCGTACAAAGTTGGAAAGAGGTTTCACTCTGGAAGGTGGCAAGGCAGGTATATTTGTCAGTAGGATCCATTAAAAAAGGTGCCATGCCTTTGTCATGGGCTCTTTCTGGCTTGCTGGGGTAGGCTGTGGCCAGGCTACACGAACCCCAGCTCTGGCAGGACTGCGGAGGTGTGCGGAGCATCCTCCTGAGCTTCTCTGAGCAGCAGACATCAGCCCTCCCGGAGTGACTAAGTCAGAAGTGAGTATCAGCGTGAGTCACAGGGCTGCGTGGAACCCCTGAAATAAGAAGATAAACTGTTCCTCCTTCGAGGATCGTTGCTGTGTGTTTCTCTGAAAGGCAAATCCCTTTCCTTGCTGAAGAGCAATGTGAGTGGTGCAGCCTGGGAGGAGAGAAGGGTTGGGGCCTGGGGAGAAGTTTTGATGAGAAAAATGCCATTCAGAACAAATAATACACGTACCTTGTAAGAACCCTGCTGGGATAGGAGCCCTCCACCTCCGCTCTCCCTTTGGTAAGGGCATGGCCCTTCCCAGCGCTCCCCCCTCATTCCTGAGCATCCAAATCATCTGTCCTCGGACTGAAATGCAGTATTAGTGCTCTCCATCAGTTAGATTGCTCCCACTGCATTCACTAAGGAAAACACAGCAATTGCCAAAATTAAACTTTAAAAACAAGCATGCAAACAATATCCTTCTCACAGATACTTCAGAATTGCTTGTTACCAACAGAGTATCTGTTCGTATGTGTCTTCATACATTGTTTGTCCATCCATAGTTTCTTACCTGAGGGTGTAGGAAGCTCTCATCTCAAGCTATGGAGATGCCTTTAGGAAAAGCTAACATTGGTATTCACGTGATCAGCAAGAGTGCCTGGCCCTTTTTGCACTGAAGATTTGTCATATGCTTATTCTTAGACTTTAATACAAAAAACTTCAGTAAGCCGCACAAAAATATTTTAAACTGTTTTGCTTACTGTTTTTAATTGCTAAGCCACAAATATCCAGATGGCCACACATACAAACTGAACCAACTGGAACAATTAGAAGCTCCTGATACCTTGTAGACTCCTGTTCGGAATAAATACCAGCCCTCCGAGGTTGAAAGCAGGTGGCTCACTTCCTTCTCATCATTTTTCATTTTTGTTTACCTCCGTAT
Source organism: Pandion haliaetus (assembly GCA_013401275.1). Lineage (NCBI taxonomy): Eukaryota > Metazoa > Chordata > Aves > Accipitriformes > Pandionidae > Pandion > Pandion haliaetus. Next base: position 640,821 of record VYZV01025788.1, read on the forward strand.
TGTCCAATACAGGCCAGGAGTGAAACTGGAAGAGCTAGAAATATCAGGAAATACAGTCTAGTAAAAAAGGATTGGTAAGACTTGTCCTCTCCTTGCAGAAACCTCACTGGTGATTTGCATGTACAAATAATAATGAACACAGTAACGTTTAAAAAGCTTTCTCTAAAGAATAAGTTACCTGTGGAAACACAGGTGTACATGCTAGCTTGTGCCTGCTCAGAGGCAATGCATTCTTTGGGGTCTAGGTCATGCCACCCAAATTTTGTCCTACTGATTTCATAAAACTTCTGTGTTTCCAACCTGAGCGTGCCCTCACCTCTTTAAGTGCTACACAGGGGCCTGGAGCTGGCACGGGGACGGGTGGTGTACAGCTGCCCGCTCTAAATGCGCGTCTACCCTCCTGGACATCTTCTGTCAAATCTTGGACTCGCTCTTGTAACTCTCGTTCTTGTAATAAAAGTCTGTGAATAGTAAGAAAACTTCTTGCAGTTGGTAAATCTGAACAAACAGCTTGATGATTCAGTGAAGTCCGTAAAGGCAAAAATCTGCTGGTAGTTTACTGAAATCAATTACCTGTCAGTTACTTTCTTTTAAATTTACATTCACAGACAACCGTATTCTAATACTGTGATGCTGAAGGACTTAAATGAGCTGGGATTTTGTATGCTAGCCAGGGTAGTAGTCTCATATTGTGCAAAATTAGCATAGCAAGGACAAGTTTTTTTCAAGGTAATTAAGTTATTGTCAGTTAAATGCAGATGACTGAACGTATACAGTAGTTTTTGGCTTTCACTAAAAATTTTTCCTTGCTCTCCCAGATATGGAGGGAGATACCTCCACACTTCTGTTAAAACAAATCTTGCTATAATGAATATGGGTGTCACTAAATCCCAGCGTATGCATGTATGCAGACATATGTTTGTATGTGTACATGCACGTCTGTACCGAGGGCCTGTGCTTCAATATTCTCCATGTGAGTAGGTACCCATATATTCATGTAGGTTATCAAAGAGAAACTTCATGAATGTACAATTAAGTGAAAGTACAAATCTTTCCCTGGCTGTTCCTTGGTGTTTATCATTTCACAGTACTGAAACAATGGCCTGTTGCGTTCAGGAACAGAAGCAGAAATTGTCGCTGGACAGGGAGCAATTCCCGCCAGGAAAAGTTGCGCGTGGGGTCCCGATGCCAACGAGCCCCGGCTGAAGCTGAGCAATGGCGAACGCATCATCGGGGTCTGCCCCGAACGCCCCTGAGCGCGGGTCAGGACTGAGGCATGGCAATGTAGCTGCCTTGCTGGCGTGGTCCGTGGCGTAGGACATGGATGTCCAGGTGCCTAAAACTAGTGCTTTGCACCTGTATCACCCCGCAGACCCAGGCAAACCCGTAGAACGGTAGTGTTTGCTGTGGAAATGCAGCCCCTGGATCTCAAAACTCCTCAATTTGACCTTGCTCCGCTCTGTGCAATTAGGCGGTTATTCTGCAAGGCGGAAAAGCCTCTGGCTCTCCTGCCTGGTGCTCAGATCACTTAACCCGAGCAGGGAGCAGACGTGGGTCCCATTCTTTTCTCCAAAGGTTGTTTAGTATTTTGTCCGTGGCTCTTTAATATAAAATGCTGGAATGGCCAGAAAATCATATTAACTCTCACTCCATTTTCTGGCCCAGTGACTATCTAATTAATCATGTCAGCAGTACTCCATAGCAACAACTGGTACATAATGTGATCAGCTTGTTCTGGTTTATGGTGTAGACACTGGATCAGTTTTAGGATGAAAAAAAAATCAGATTTTGTATTGTTTTGATGGAAAAGATGTATTTTTTCATCCTTCTCCTGGGTACATGAAAAATGTCTTTTTTTTTCCTCACTATAGATTAGATTCATAACAGGCTGTTGGCTGATTTCATGGTTACAGTAATGAAGACTGAAAATTACATGATCACAAAAGTTTGGTTGAACTCTACTAGAAACTCCTGACTGGCTAATCCATAAGGAAAAAAGATTACTTAATTCTCCTACTTTTTATTTGTCTTTAAATAAGTGCTAAACAGAGAATCTGTTTTTGCCCTTTAACTAGTTCTCCCCAACAGAAACTGCAAAAATAACACCTGTAATTCAGGAACTCATCCAACTCCTGCAGCCTGAGCAAGTGTGCAAGGAAGATGCACTGACAGGCTCCCGGACAGCTACTCTTGCCTGCTGGGCAGCACTGGGTGACTGGGATGGATTATCTGGCACCGAGTGGGCACTTGTTTGTAGGACTTGCTGTAGGACTAAAATTTTAAGCGTGGCTGACCTGTGAAGCTTGGGTTTCCGATTTCTCAGTTCCCTCATTTTGTGTTAGCTTGAAATTTTGCATTTCAGAATTTAAAAAAAAACCCCAAACACAAAGTAATCGGGCATACGTAAGCAGAAGGAAATCTGTCATTAATGGGGAAAGATACTCTGAGCTCTGTCTTTAGGCTACCACTTCAGCCAGGGTTGTGATGTCAAATATTATTACCCTTTCCTGATACTAACCTGTATTACTTTTCAAGTTGGTATTTCACATGGAACACTGTTTAGATGTTTTGTGTGTTTGTACATGTAATACACCAAACGAAAAGGCAAGTGTACATTATAAAACAAGATTACTAGGAGGCACATAGCATTAGTAATCTTTACTGTTCAGAAGAAGTAAATTCCTATATACATTTGAAATTCAGTACAATACTAAGAAAACAAAAAAACCCCTTGAATCCAGATTGTCCGCTATTGTGAAAACCGTAAACAATCTTAGCTGTGCTCTTTCTGTATGACCGCAAAAGATTAATGAAAGAAGTCCACTTGGGAACTTCTACAATAACTGCAGGAGACCTAGGAGAATACTTTTCAACTTTCTGAAGTTGAAATTTCAACCCAGTTCAGTATCTATAGCCTCTAAAAGCATATATTGGAGCAGTAAGAAGAACTGTAGTAAAATTATATACCTATTTACTTGAGTTCATTGTACAATCCCCATGAATTTTATAAACATCAAAGAACATGTTTGCTGCTGGGACACCATTATTATTATTATTATTATTATTATCACTATCATTCTTATCATTATCATTCTTCAGTTCAAAAGTATTAGTTATTGCCTTGCTTTCATTGCTGTCCCCTGTTTTCTTCATGCAGCTTTATACCTGACAGTAGATGAGCGCTTGCTTGCTTTACGGTGTATGGACATCTCTTTTTTTCCAACATGACCTTAGGATCTAACAGAGCACTTCAGACACACACTTCTCACTGAAATTCTATGATCCACTGAAGATTAAGTGAGATGCCTAAATACTGTTATAATGCTTTAGCAATTACTGTTCTTGCAGGACTGCACTGTTAAAGTCTAGAGGGCAACACAAAATTATACTCTGGAGTAGGACAATGAAGAGGAATGGATGCAACAGAAGTAGACAAGCTATTAATGTCCACATTAATATTTTTATTTCCACTTAATTCCATAAGTAATCTTATTTGAATGATGATACTTCTCAAAGAGTATATTAATAGTTAGTGTAAAAAAGTAACTTCACCCTTAAATAGATAATTTAAACTAATTTGGTTGGGGCCTTGAGATTAACAGCCCTGCTGCAGTGAAACAGTATGAGGAGGGAAGAGCTTGAGGTGCCAGTACCTTTCCTTAACATCAACAAAGAAAACTTTTATTATTTTCTGTGGGAAGCTTTTCATGTGAATATGCCTATTGTGGACCTTTGGAAGAGAGATGAAGCACAGCCGGCAGAACTGCAAACAGAATAATCTGGCACACGTCATGTGCTGTTGACTCAATGTAATTCTGGTTTCTGGAGCCTGTCACCGAAAAACCTCTGCAAGAAAAAGAAGCGGCCGGGTTTTGCTGCCGTGGGCTGGTTCAGCTCTGTGTCACGGGAGCCTGGGGATACTTAGGTGTTTCTGGGCTCCTGGTGTGGCTGGAAGGGAAATCCGCTGGGGGTTACTGAATACAGGGGAGCCACATTTGGCCCCAAAGATGCAAGTGGTGGCCAGGAGGCTGGGGGAGCTGAGCGTTGGCAGAGCATCACACCGGCGTGCTCCCCTTGCTCGGCAGCCGGCAGCCTCCCACAGCCGGCGGGCCGCGGGGCCGGGAGGGCTCTGCTCGTGCCCCGCACGGCCCCTCGTGCTCGTTGCGGTTTGGTGAGCCACGGGAGACCCGTGAACGTGAGTAAAGTGTGCGGTTTCATACTCGTGCGTTACAGCCTCTGCGTAAAATGTCAGGCGTAAATCCCGCTCGGGAAGCCAGTAGACAACCCGAGGGAGATGCTGGGCGTCCCGCGGGGGTGGTAGGTCGGGCACCGCAGGTACCTGCCTCCGAAAGGCGGGGGTGGGTGGCGAGCCTCCCCCCACCTCCCTCCCTGCCTGCCTGGTCCGTCCCTCGGAGGAGGCTGGTTGGCTTCGCGTCTGTTGGTGAGGAAAGGCCATTCGGGCCGTTCGCTGGAAGTGCCGTTGCTTCGAAAGCTGCTGCAGCCGGGGTGCCATCCTTGGGATTTCACCTCCGGTTCCGCGGTGGCAAACATCGCTCCCTTCAGTCTGCATGCCCGAACAGGAGCTTCCTCTGGCTGCCTTTTATGTGGACACGCGGGCTTGTGAAACTGGAGCGTGTAAACCAGGCTCTGTACGATTTATTGCATCTCAGGTGACGAGTAGCACCTTAGGAAGGGAGTTGGAAACGGAGGTCGTTTTCTAGGCACAAAAGGCAGGCTTACCTGGCTAAACACTTCTCCTAGCTGCTATGTAACCTTTGGAAAAATATTTCACAAGTCATGGCTAAGAAGCACAAAGAGGTTTTCCCTTGTTCCTCTATCCCCTCTTGCGCTGTGCTTCTGGCTGTAAAGGAATAAGGCTCGCCTAAGCAAAAGCAATACAAACTTCTCAGAGACAACACATTAATCTCCTGACATTTATATAGACATCTCAAAGGCCTTGGAAAATTGAAGTCCCTGTCGAAAAAAAAAAGCTGTATTCAATTAGTCTGAATCTGAGTTCTAGTGCTGCCTGAACTGCGATGCCATTGCGGCTGCACCTCCGTCCTGCCGAGAGACAGCCCGGCTGGCGCGGGGGGTGGCAGCGGCAGCTGTCGGCGCTGCTGCGGGGACGGCCGCGAGTCGGCCTCTGTTCTGTGCTCCGCTCACTCAAGGGCATCTGTCTTCTGCGTCAGGCTGTGTAATGCCTTCATCCGCACTGCTGCCGCTCGGTTATATTAACAGACTGTGTTGACTTCAAGTATATCTAGTAAGCGATCAAGAGGAAATTGCAGAGCTTTGTGTTTCTTCCCCCCCTCCCCGCCCCTGGCATTTCAGTTTTGGAAGCGTTTGTTGCTGGTGCTGCCGCCTGAGCAGTATCCCTTTCAGGAGCGCACCTCTGCCTTCAGCACACAGTCCAGCGGCAGCAGGCTGCTCTGGGCCCTCAGTCACGGCAGCATTAAGTAGCTTTTTGGTCACCAGCAATTGTTCTTACACAGATATGTGTGCGTGTGTACGTGCATACACATATTTATATACATATATGCATGCAGGTATGCGCACATGCATGGAGATACGTGTGTGTGTATATGTATATAAAAAGACATATATGTTACGCATCTGTATATATACATACTTCATTTCCCAGCAACAAGAGTAGTCCTGGGAGGGTTTGAGTTGAAGGTGCTGGTCCCAAAGAAGGGGGGCCCTGTGAGAGCCCCGGGCTGCAGGCTGGCTGGAGGCACGCAGGGGCTGGGGACACGGCGGTCCTACTGCTGGGGCTTCCGCAGCTCCGTGCAGCTCCAGCCCACGCTGGTGGGGCAAAGGCACGCTGCGTGCAGTGTCAGCGGGTCTCCGGGCTGGTGGCTCCTAGCCGCTGGGGTGAGCTCCGTACCGCGCTGCAGCCTGCAGCGGCAACCCCAGATGTTCTCTGTGCAGCTGCAGTCCTAAGCCGTGATGTTGAGTACGCTCCTGATAAGTGGGTAGAGCCTTCCTGAGGATTTCCATTTCCGACCAGCAGTGCTCTTATTTGTAACTTCCATGCAGGGTGAGAATTAGTCTGCACCGAGAGGAAGCCCAATGTGTATGTCTGGAGTTGCGATCGTGAATTTGCAGCTCTCCGTGGCACAATATAGAATGAAGTATACAAGAGCAGAGGAGTTTCCATTGGGAGGGACCTACAACCATCATCTAGTCCATGTATTTACACCAGCAGCACAGAGAAAATTAACTCCTCTGCTGCAGAGCGGCGGTGGGACGGGCACCCCGGGCTGGGGAGCACCAGGCTCAGCTCAGGCACTGCCCACCCTGCAAGGGGGTGGTGGGCGAGCGCTGCTGCCGGCCCTGTCCCGAGGGCCATGGTGCGCGGCACGACCCAGCCGGCTCCTTGGGAGAAGAGGGAAGGACTAGCATGAAGAAATACAGCCTCAAGTTTCAGGGTGACATGCAGGAATTATGGGGGAAATTATCTAGCCTATTTTATGCAGAGGATTAGATTGTCTGTTAGCAGAGATCCCTCTGGGCCTCAGTAATTCTCAAATTAGCTCCTTTTTAGTGAATTTGTAGTTCCTATTCAATACACTCCACAGCAGTTGCTAACATGACTTGTGCGCCTCTGGTTTCCATAGGAGAGGGAGGGACTGCAGGCAGTTCTGCATGGGGTCCTCCCCTGTAATCTGCGTATCCAAATATCAGGGAGCAGTCCATAAGATGCACGGGCTGTACTCCACACCTTTCATGAGATACTTTTTCACTCTTTCTAGCCTAAATGAAACCATCAGAACCTGTCAAGCTGGTGGGAAGTGAAGCAGTGGGGGGAATTTGTATGTCATCCCTGCTGAAAGCCTTCTTGAAACTCATCTGTGGGTATTTTTACCTGCAAAATCTTCTGCATTACTTCTGGTGCCAGCTTGTTCCGTGTAACATTGCATCTCGCTGTGTTAAGCGGTAGCCTAATGTGGTAAGACATAACACAATATGATGCTTTCTAAGTGATCAAATGCACACAAGGTCATAAATTCAAAGCAACACTTCAGAATTACAATTTGTTGTATTCCTTTAAAACACAGACCTGATCATGAGCATTGCTTGAGCCCAGGTGCTGTTTTGCTTTCTATTATCTGAATGTTCCCAGGGCTCTGCTGATCCCCGAGACTTTTGTAGTGCTTGTCCCTTTGGCAGGATAGAGCATCCCATTAAAATAAGCCTAAGGCAGAGATAGAAGGGTCCTTTGTGTGGCTGAAGCAGCATCAGGACACCTTTTGTCCAGTACAATGCTCCAGCTTTTGTAAATACACATTGCTGTCTAAAAACTCCCTTTCATGGGCATATTCGGTGACTTTGACAGTGTGTGACACAGGTTGTTAGTATAATTGAAAGCAAGCCATTTCTTGTTTTAGTTGCGTTTCAAAGAAGAGAAGATGAGAGGTTGGAAGGTCCTTGAAGCTGAGGGTTGTGACTTCTCTTGGAATACCTCATATGCAATGGAAATGTGTTGCTTTCCCTCTGGTTTATGCCCCTTGCCAAAGAGCGTGTATCTTTAACCTGCCCTGTTAACCCAGACCATCGTCCTTGGGCGAGGGCTGCTCTGTGCTATCGCATTATGCAGGGCCAGGGCAACCGCAGCGTTTCCTCAGGAGAACGGCTTGCAGCGCCGTGATTGACGTACCCGGTCAATGCATCTTGCCCGCGTGAGCGTTGTGGAAGGTCTGAAAGCAAACACACAGGGTTAAAGTGGGGTGTTCCCCTGGGGGAGGCTGGGGACGAGGTGGTGGCCCTGGGATGTGCCCAGCTGCAGGAGCGTGCTGAGCGGTGGGTATGTGGGTGCCAGGCAATTACAGCTGTGGGCGGTTAAAGTCGAGCTCTGTAGCTATAGAAATGGGAGGGAGGGTGATGGGGGAGGGACGTGTCCTGGAGGCCCAGTACACTGGGTTGGCTCAGGCGACTTTTCTTCTCTCTCCCAGCCCACCTGTAAAATGGGCTATTTCTGTTCGGCTGCTGGTTGCCTGTCACATCTGTCCAGATTATCGTGTGTTTGGTGCATAACCTGCCTCTCACTAATTCTTTTCTAGACCTTCTTGAAGAAAGAGGCTTTTATTGTAATGTATTGATTCAGTATAAGAAAAAGAATCTGGTTATATAATTGTACGGTGACAAGTTTAGCTCCTAGTTAAAGATCATTAACAAAGGAGGTAATTAGCCACAGGAACAACCTGACAGCAGAGTGATGGATTCTCTGCCTCGCCCTGCTTGAAGTCAAACCCAAACGTTCCCGGAGGTGAGGAGAAGGGTCTGTCCTGGCGAGGAGCACCAGGACAAGCTGGCCATCCCTGGAGGACCAGCCTGCCATGGTGAGCCTGGCACGGCCGCACGCTGCTGCTGGAGGACTCGGTTTGGCAGCCCACCTCCGACCGGGTGGTCTTGTCAGACCATGAGCGGGACGACTGGACCCAGCAGCCTTCCTGCCTCCTCCCGAGGTCAGCTCTGGGGTTTGCGGTGCAGTAGGCTTGTCTGCTTTAGGTACACACCAGTATTTTTGCTCTTGCCACTTTGCGTGTGGAAAAGGCGCTGCATGCTTGCCATGGTGTCCCATGGCATTTCAGTAAGAATAAGCCTCAGGGGGACAGCTTTGTTTAGGTTCAAATGTATATACCAAAGGACATTATAAGACAATACAGTGCAATGGAGGACTAGAACTCTCACTGGTGCAACGTGTAATATCCCCATTAACTTCTATGAAAGCAATGGTTACTGGAGAAACCACATAGAAAGACCTACCAGTAACCCATCATGCTCGTCATGGTGAACTGAAACACAGGCTGGCTCTTAGTAGAAAAGTAATGAGATCAAATTAGCATTCTCATTTTAGATGAGCTTAAACAGGGGACATGGAAGCAGCTGAATCTCTTATTTCAGATAGCCTGTCTCCCAAATAAAAGCCATCTGACATATTTGCTCCATACACATTTAGGTTTAAAATAGTCTCTACAGCTTGGATGTATACCGTAAGAACATAGCTTTGCTGTTTTCCTTGGAAGAAAACTTTCTTATTTAGTTCTTACTTTGCCTGAACCACCCCCAGAAGAATAAATGTCAGCCTTTATTTTCTAGTAACTCTTCTGCTCTTCTCACTTGGATGGGTCTGCAGAAAACGTGTGTCACAGTGGCATAGCCACCATCGTGCAAGCCCGTGGAAAGAATCTATTGGGAAATAAGGTCGTGGAGATTAGCGAAGCCAAAAGAGGCAAGGGAAACTCAAAATGAAGCCTGTTGCTTTGTTGTTTGTTGCGCCTCTTGTACCTGATCACCACAGGGAATCCTAGAGCAGTAGCTGATCTGTAAGTGATCTGATATTCTCCATGTGATTTCAGGTACCTGAGCTGAGTGGAGATGGCTCGTTGGGGATTGCCAGTCTAGTAAAGAATAAACTCCTCTGCCTTTTAAGGACAGCTTAGCAAGAACAATCATTTAAATTCAAATGGCATTGGAACAGTTAAAACTGGATAGGATATAACTAGACAGAGTCATTATGATCCTTGAGACAATATTGTATACCCACCCGGCTATTAATTGATGCAGCTCAGTTCCCAAGGGGGAAGGGGCAGGCAAATCTTGTAGCCTGGTTTCCAGCCAGGATCTGTTGTTGGCAGCATGAACTGATAATCTTAATTTATACAGCTAATTCTGACTGGGAATCTAACTGTTTGTTGTACGTCGTTTAGACTTAATATCACAGTGCCTCTGTGAAGCAGGCAAAGGGCATCATCCCCTCTGTTTTACATGGGAAATGCCTTGCTGCAGCTGTAGATCTGCTCCTGCTCTCATGCAGCCCGGGGAAAGGCAGCGGCATGTCCAAAATCTCCGCAGCAGATGTACTCCAGCAGTTCCCAGTGGTATCTTGCCTGGGAGAAGGGTAGGGGTAAAGGATACTACCTCTGTCCAGTCCTGTCCTTCTCTTCCTTCCATTTTAGGCAACAAAGGGTTTACCTGAGTAAAGCTTTTTCACATAAAAATCTCAAATGCTTTCTGTATTCCTGTGTATTTCTGCATACCTTGCTGTTGTTTTCTGCACAGTCATATAGCCAGGGTTAGTGTGTACATGTCGTCAGCGAGGGCTGGTGGGGAGCAGATGCTGGGTGCAAGGTCCTGCACCTCCTCGCTCTGTCTGCACCCATCCGTGGGTCTGCCGATGTGTCGTGCACCACCGGCATCCCGCTGCAGCTGTTCCTCTCCCACCATTGGTTTCGGAAGACACGGGCACGTCTGTCTTTTCTCCAGCTGCAGAATAAATGCAGCACTGATGCAGGGCTTGCAGCCCCCAGCGTGTCTCTGGGGAGGGCCATCAGGATGCACCTCAGCCCCCCCAGGGGAGACCCTGCCCACGGGTACCCGGCTCTGGCTCTGGCTCGTCCCCAGGACTTGTCCTGTCATTTCTCCCTACGGGCAGCAGTTGCTCTGTGAGCTCAGGTGGCACAAAGGCACACTCAGAGAGGCTGAACATCTTCTTTGCATCCAGCCGGGACCCATAATTTTGCTGTTCGGAAAGGAAAAGTCAGAGTTTGCCGTTCTGCAGCATTCAGCAACCACAGTCTCGGTGTTCTTGATAAACCCACTTACTTCACCTTTCGAGAGGCCAATACCTGAATAAATGCCCTGACTGGAGAGCGGTGCCCCGGGCTGTCAGCACGGGAATGCCACGTCTGCCATCTCGGTGCCGGGCCGGTGGCCAAGCGGTGCCGCGGGAGGGTGGCCTGGCCCCGGGACCCGACCAGCCGCTCGGTGCGGCTCTGGCAAGAGAATTAGTGGGATTTGTCGTGGTGCCTTAATCTTACTTAGAATGTAGATTACTCCATTTAAAGTAAGGGGAGGAATGGAGCAATTCACATGTGTTTGTGTATTTAGCATGAATTATGCAAAAAGGAGAACATCCCTTTCAACCTTTTGTGCACACAACCTGCATTTTGTGCAGGAATTCACTGCTGTGCTCGCAGGGGGAGGCTCTCTGTAAGATACAAGATCATTTGAAATACAGTCTCCTTCTCTCAGGTATATCAGTTTACCTTTCCAAATACATTTTAGCTCATAACGGGACAAAACTGTCCAGTTGATTATCGTCAGGTTTCTGCTGGAGTCTGTCATCCCTGAAATCTCTTTTTTAAGTCTGGAGCAGCCTGGGCACTAGCCATGCCAAGTTTTTCACACAAAGCCTTGGCAGAATCTCTTTGCTTAAAAATATTTCTCTGTGTTTGCATTTATTAAAACAAATAAGTACCGTGAAATCTTTGTTTAGTTACGTTATGAATTATTTGCTTATTTTGTTCCACATTTGTGCAGCTGCCGATATTACATATTCGTAGTTGCAGCTCAGCCCAGCTTGTGTCATTCAAATAAGTAATGCTGGTAAATTTAATTAAAGAAGTTAATATTGGCTTTTGTCGTGATCTGATGTGGTTATTCCACCTACACTGCAAGGAGGAAGCTGGTACCAGGCTCACAGGGGAGCTGAGGGACCGTGAGACTGAAGGCAGCAGAGGAAGAGCACGGCGAGACCTCCGTCCAACTGCAGCCACCTTTAGGATATCGGATGTATTTCATTTCTGAGGGTTGTGATAGCAGTAAATAATTTGTTGGATTTATGCAGGCGTCCCAGGTAAACCTGTGTTTGGAGTGTTCAGGGGAGAAAAAGGGAGAAGGTAGGAAATCCAGCCTTTTCTCCTTGGTTTTGTTTGGACTGCAGACTCGCTGACTCAGGACTGGGCTGTCTCTCAGTCGGCCTTTTAGTGACACATACCAGACTGGTGGTGAAATGGGACTGAGCAAACCAGGAAGCGAGGATTTGTATTGCCTTGGAAGAGTGTTGAATTGGTCCAGGGAGCACAATCTGGAAATCTCTGTTCACAAAATAAAAATTCAGCACTTTTTATTTCTTCTGTATCTTCTCTGGGTGCAGAATGCATAGTTGCATCTTCCTCAGTACCACAAGTTGAGGAGTTAGATGCTTTCCTAGCAAGGTCACTTCTTTGGGCTAATAAAAATCATTCCTTTCTAAATGAGGCTGGTTTGCTGGCTTTGATACGGGCTGAGGAAGCTCTCGCAGTGCACACCACCTAACCTAGGGCTACCCAAAGGAGGCTTGAGTCTGTCGTGAAGTACGATGTCGTTGGGTATGAAGAAATACCACAGGTATTGATGCCACAGTTAGGGACATTATATGCTTGATAAATAGCCTGGGGGGGTGCATACAGGAAGTTCTTCTTCTGTGTAAGCAAAGTCAAATTCAGATTAGGGAAAAAATGGGCACATCTCAGGTGAATTGTTTGTGTGGTTGTCTCCAACATTTCCCTTGGGCACAGTTTCTTTTTCAAAATTGGACAGAGTGGTTTAGCAGGCATGAAAGTAACCTAAAGCAAAGTTGAATCAAATTCACAAGCAAAAAAACCCACCTCAAAGGCTTAAAATATAACCACAAAAGATGTGCTGGCTTTATAGCAGTATAATTGAGAGCATGTAATAATCCAGTGACAGCATCACCAAAATAATACACATTCAAAACAAAGGAGAGAGAATGAGCGAAAAGAAAGAAAAAATTATGAGATAAGACACTTTACAATCATTGCCTGTTGTTTTTGTTGCTGTGGTTGTTTTCCTCCTAGTACCATTAAATTATGTTTATACTGGATTATCATAAGGAAAAAGGTATCATAAAGTTTTATGATGAGAGTCTTTGAGACAATAAGTATTTGCAGGAGGCTGCTGTTGACTGTCTGAGCAATTCATTTCGTGGTGGTTGTCTAAGAGGGCCTGCTGATAGAATTGCTGCTTGGAGGAGGATGCCAGGGAAGTCATTTCTGGGAGGACAGGCAAGGTGATACGGCCAGGAGTGACAACCTCTCATTCTGGGTGAGAACATAATTCATGTGCACCTTATGACTTGACCTCATCAAAGTGATGTAGCTATAAATTATTAGGAAGATTGATCTACCTGTGAACTTTACTGATCACTTGCCCAGGAGATGTAGGCACTATCACAGTGAGGCCCCAAAACGCTTCTGCGAGCTATTGTAAAAGCTGTTGTAAAAAATAACTGGCAGTTCTCCATCAGTCATCCATGGTCAATAACAAGTTTCTTGTCACAGGACTCTATTTACTGGTCAGCTCAGGCTTTCTTGTGAATGATCAAAGATCCCTGCAAGGTCACAGTGGGGTAATTGAGAATTACTGCTCAGCAAAGACCTACCCTCTGCTGTGCCTCAAAGGTGGATATTGCGCTTTAAACCATGCATCATCATGATCAATCATATCATAAAATTAATGACACTCCATTTCTAATTCACGACGTTCCTAATACCCTTGAGATTACCAGCAATTGAAGATTGATTTGGCTGCCCTTGTCCTAATGGCTCTTCTCCTTCCATCTTGCCGCAGAGGGTAGAGATGCACCTTCAAGCATACTTCCAGTGGTGCAGCTTGGTGGGGACATGAAATGCTGATTTTAGGGGCCAGTTGTCTGCACCTCTGCAAGAGCTGAAAGTTAAAAACCTTAGAAACCATAAGGGTTTTTGTCTTGAACTCAAATACATATGGTTATTCTGCCCAAGAGCAAATGGGGAGGTTAAGACAGTAGTTCTGCACAGGGACAGTCTGGAAGAGAGCAGCACCCCAGCAAGGATGCTTCACAGGTGGAGAAGCCCCTTCCCGTGGCAAGCTGCGCGTTAACACCAGTGGCTGCGTTTCTCCCAGGACCCTACCATGATCCCAGCGGTTAGCAGGTGAGACTGAGATGAAATGGGTCAATCTCTATTTCTCTAAATAGTGAGAGTGCAGCAGGAGATGTTGACTGGCAGATACATTAACTGCTCCCAGGTTTTGTAGTCGCTGTTTATTCTCTGAGAATCAGTGAGAACTAACCAGATTTTTGACACAAAGGTAGATCCCCAAGGTAGGAATAGCTGCTTTTGAGGAGAGAGGAAGGAGTGATTTCTTCAACAATAATTACAATCTGAAGGCAATAGTAGGGGCTGAAAGGTTGAACAAATTTGGGAGTATTTTTATAGGCAGCATCTATCTTCCAAAGATGCAGTTGGGCCCAATTATGGAATTCAACATATTTAGTGGCAGTTTTTTGTGATGATTCAGAAAATAAATGCTAAGTCAAGTGAACTTTGAACAATACAACTGTCTGTCACATACTGGGATTCATACTTGCAAACTAAGCACATCTATGAGAAGAAACAGTAGTGACATAACCGGGTCACACCTTTGAGTTTCATATGTAGCATAATGTTATGGGTTTGTGTGGCGCGGTTTTCCCTTGGTGGCAGGGGAGGGGGGCTGCAGAGGCGGCCCCTTTAAGAAGCTGCTGGAACAATTCGCCGCCCCAAAATGTCGGACGCACCAAAATGTCGGACCC